>JARYHS010013630.1:297061308-297181412 GCA_031002005.1 Vandiemenella viatica
TCAGTTAATTTTGTGATGCTCGCTTATGACAAAATAAAAAAAAATATTTTATTCTATAGTTGATATTCTTACTGAGGCTAGTTGATAGTTTTATATGTTAATTACTACCATCTGGTTTTCGTTTGAACTAAATTCCATTTGTGTATCCGACCCACATTTCTATGCTATTCAAATGCATGTGCGGTAAATGATCTGATGAGTCCTTTGTCCCTAGTTTAAGGAAGGCGAAAAGTTTTTTTAGACAAGTCACATAAATTTTGAGAAACATTTTTGAAGTCTAATTGCACTAAAATTAATTAAATACTGTTTTCCGATTTGAATTGACGTCTATGGATATTTTATCTTTTACTTGCCAAAACAACCCTTCATTTCGGTGAGAAAGTATTTTTTCTGAAATAAATCGTCGGTGTCGATTGGAGATTGATGGTTGTTAGTCTGGTAATAGAATGTACTGTACATCAGAGGAAGCAGGTTGTTGCGTCTCCTAGGTAGTCCTTGCCTCTTCTCGTTTGATTTAACACAGAATGTGTGGTTATTTTGTGGTAGGACTAGCCGGTGAGATTGGTCTGATGGCAGCTGGTGACGGACAAAAGAGAGCCGCAATTAACGGCAGCAGCGAGCCAGCGTAATCAGGTCAGCAGTCGCGCTGCCGAGGCGGGGGCTTCATTGTGTTCCACCGCAGTCTCCGTGACTCACAAGGAGTAAAGAGAGCAGGGCTCGCACTGCCGTTCCGGAAAAGAGATTTTCGTTTCCTAAAAAACAGCTAAACGTAACAACTGTTGTTAAGGAAAATACCACTACTCTGAGTATATTAGCTTTGTATGTAGCTAGACTTGTTTCCCGTATATAGAATCCGAGGAAGTCACAAGTGAAATCATAATTTTTTATTTTATTTATTTTAAAAAAAAAACTGTATGCATGCCCATAATTGCGAAATCCCATCATTTTCGTTTAAGTATGCCATTAAAATTTTAGTCCCGTGTTCTCTGCGAAAAAACTTTAGTTTAGTCCCAAAAACAAATGAGATTGAGAATTAAATATTTGATATCTCTTGCTGAACCAGTGTAAAACTGGAGTATTCTTTATTATAGGTCTATCATTTTCAAGTCTTCTTCTCTTCCTACTTTCGGATTGGTAAAAGATATATTTCGAGACTTCATGCCAAAACCTTTTCCTTTAATAGGTATGATCATGTGTTAAGCAATATTTCTTGTCCTATAACTAGAGAAAAAAGGTGACACCCATTTCTCTACCGACATTGTGCCAGTACACGGAAATAGTTCCAGAAAGATACTTGCGGTCGTTTCAGGAAGTGAAACGCACTTAACTGGATTTTAAACATTGTAGCTGCAAAAATCAAAAACTCGATCTTAATTCTGGCCGTAATCTCCTTGTCAGAAGAATTTAAGTCACATTTCCAGTTATTTATGGTATTATCCACTTTTTTTTTTGAACATTCAGTACAAATAAAAAAAACGTTTATTATGGTCGCATTTACTCATATTTCGATTTTATGATGTGTTGTTACCCACCAAACATGAAGTAACTTCAAATGGCATTTGGAATAAATTGGCGGTTACCATATATGCAAGACTGACGTTCGAAGATTAAACAAACGCAAGTTCCATTCTTTACGACTGACAGTCTTAATAACCTCCGATGTTAAGAAGGAGATAACAGTTCACTTAAGAAAAAGTATGGTCTTCGGTCCTTGCGACTATTGAGCCAGCTCCAGTTTAGATTTTACTAATTGCTGTATTGTGGCTCATGAAAATTGTGACATTATACTGAGGACAACAAAAGACGAACACAGCACTTAATTAAAACTGCTCATGCCTGAGGCGAAAATCGAACCCGTGATCCTTGCAATGGAGACTATAAATCTAGCCCCTTCAGTGCCAGGCCCGGCAAAAGTTCACTTATGCGAGTTTAAGAAATAGCCTTAAAATAGACCTAGTTGTGCCGAAGATTTGACGAGTGAACGTGCAGTTGCAATAATGCAACGCAGAAACTAAAACGTCACTATCTCGTTATTACGTTAACGCTTTTTCCTAACATTTATTCCTGCTATGTAAAAATGAGACTGCAATCATATTTCGAATTGCAGCATTCCCAACGACTAGGTGTGATTTGATCTGTTTTGTATTTGCCGCTCCACGCGTCAAACGTTTAGGTGTCCGCAAAAGCAAAATGTGACATTTATGAATTAATTACTGAGGCTTAATAGCCCGATCCGGCGCGTCTGTGGCCGGAAAGCAGGGGAGAGATCAAAGGACGGACACGCCGGCGCGCCCCGGGGTAAATAACGCTGCGAACTTGGCTAATTGTAGCGGCCACGGCGCGGCGCAGCGCGGGGCGGCACTCTGCGCTACTTGCCGGCCGCCGCGTGTCAATATTAGCTGCCCTGACAGCTCCGCATTACCACCGTGTCAACACGGATTAATAGTCGGCCCGTCAAACTGACCCAGTCACAGAGGGCGCGCACACGCACCCCGTCTCCACTCTACACACAGCACCGTAAACGCCGTGTCGTACAGCCCCACAGGGGCCGGACCGGCTCATCAGCAATTCCAGCAGGTGAAAGTTGTTCGAATGTTGTGTTCTTATAGTGTTATTACACCTAGATAGTTGAAGGACCTGAATGATATACAAAACTGTTCTGGTTAGCAGCAGTGTACCGAGCGTGGTGGGTGAGCGATTAACGCTCTGGCCTAGCATTCGGGAGGACTCCGGTTCGAATCCCAGTCCAGGCATCCAGATTTGGGTTTTCCATGGTTTTCCCAAATAACTCAAGGCGAATAGCTGGATGCTTCCGCCATGGCCTAATTCCTTCCTGTTCCTTGTCCCAAGCCCCATCCCACCTCTAATGACCTCGACGTCGACGAGACATAACTTATAGTTGAAAAAGAAAAAAAAATAACAATAAGATTAGTATTTAGGCCACGAATCCATATTTGAGTTTATGAAGCGAATACTACTTTTTCTCATGGGTGTGCATTTTAGCGAAAACGACAGTTACGAAACCAGTGTACTTTCAAATTGCTATAACTCGTTAAAGAACATACCAAATGTATCGACTTAAACATCAAATTGAAGACGAAGCACGCACCCTTCGAACATAACTGGCAAAGTTCTCCCCTTTACTTCTGGTCGCTGCAGATATCATCGTGCAGCAAGGTCTAAATATACTACTTCAGTAAGTGCCAAACGCTCAACAAGACAGTTTTTCCGACTCTGTAAAACTGTCCTGGTTAAAGGGTCATGTGATCGTAGTGACCTGATGAAACGGTTTTATTTCGGCGGCGGATTTCGCCTCTATAGTAGCTGCCTTAACCTGACCGGGTATGATGCTACCGGGTATAAGAGTATAAGCTTGACTTGGAATCCGAAACACTGAAGCGTTCTGGTTTACTTCACATTATAAAGGTAAGCTGTGCCACAGGTGAAAGTCGGGTTCAGGACCTTTGAAAATCCCAGCCGAGAAACAAATAGTGGACCTTTTGATATCCAGTCGGAGGCTTTAGCCACTGAATTACCAGATCGCTCAGTGTTCTGGTGATTAAAAATAATTGAAATTACAAAATGGGAATCATAGTTACAATGTAGTACAGAACTTGATTCTCCTCTAAGAGGTATGTAATAAGTACAAAATGTCTCGTCTCGTCATGGGAGACTCGTCAGAATGTATGAGCAAAACCAAACTATAACACATCTCTGAAGCAGACAGAAATAGGATCTACACAGTGAGTGTGATGGATGAGCGGTAACGCTCTTGCCTGACATTCGGGATGATGCCGATTTGAATCCGCATCCGGCCATGCAGATTTGGGTTTTCCATATTTTCCCCAAATCACTGCAGGCGAATGGTTCCTCGAAAAGGCAAACGCTGAATTCCTTCCAGTTTTTGCACCCAATACTTTCTCGCCACTAACGACCTCGAAGTCATCGAGACGTAAGCGATAAATAATCTGCAAATCTTGGCTGAAAATTGAACAAAATTCAAACTACGCTCCTAATAACCAGTTTTTTTAAAAATCATATTCACTTCGCAAAAGCGATAGGAAAATCCGTGGAAAGAACAGAACGTAGTCTGGGACATTCATTGGAAAAAATAGGGAGAAAAATTTTCAAGCAAAAAATTTTACAGAATTGGTAGTGTACAAAATGAGTAACTTGTAGCATACGACGAGATAACTGGAAGAAATGTACTAAAATCCGGGTTATAAGCCACCTAAGAAATGTGAATTTAGAACATATTTACATAGTAAAATCTTTTAAATAAATGATGAGTTTCGATCACAGCAGCCACGCAATCCGCAACGGGTGTAACGTGTCTTCGTACTAAACCTGAATAGATCGTGGTCATTTTACCTACCATTCCTTTCAAAAATTTAATTGCTTCTTCCTCGATCCTAAGGCCATAGAAAAAAGCGCCAATATGTTTTGAATACAGATGAAAATTTCTTCAGGATAACAATAAAACCAACTCCTGGAAATAAACACAGTTGATTCAATTTATTAATCTCTATTAATTCATTACTCGTAAGTTACAGTATAAAATTTACGGAGTAATTCAATGTTTTCAGGTAACTGTAACGATTGATAATAATAAAAAATTATGTCAAAATTTCGTCTTTTCCGGCATCAAACTTCTAAAGGTTCTTCTCGGGTGTTCAGCGGGATACACAATGTTTCTACAGCTACCCCGCCATCATTTCAGGTAGTTCCGCGTGGTTACTGCACAACACGTCACTGATGCACATTACAAACGGGATAACATGATTACTCCTGCATCCTTTTTTTCTTCTTTGATACACCATCTGCAACCTTCGTCATTTTTTATTCTCTCCGTTGTTTTAAGCCATTTCTTCGACGAGATTATGACCATAAAAAGATCAACAAAGACGGATATTACTACATTTCATTATAACCGTCTATGTCGATACAACCCATTATTTTTTATTTTGCTTATTGCTTTGGATTTTTGAGGTAATCAAGCCGGGAGATGATTGGGAACAAAGAACATGAAGAAGCTCGGCCATGGACGTTTGAAGGAACTATCCCGGCAGCCACATGGAGTGGTTTTGGGAAACCATGGAAAATCTAAATCTGGATGGCAGAATGGGAATTTGAACCCGCGTCGTTCCGAGTGTCATGCTGGAGCGTTACCGCCACCCGCCGAGCTAGGTTCCTGCTACCCTGCCAGAATCAGCCAGTTTTACTTAAATTTGGTACAATGCTTAACTAATTGTAACTTAAATAATTGTAGTATCGCCGTCGGAATCTGTGTTGGCCGAGTGCAAGCTATTCTTGTACGACGCTGTGCTAATAATTGAACTACAGGTGCTGGCACTAATCTAGATTTTTTGAAGTCAGGGTAGTTCTGTGGCGATATGGCGCCCACACTCTTAAGTCTGCAGAGAAAGTTACGAATGACAGATCTGTCCGTAAGAGTTGTGAGCCAGAATTATCAATGCAAGTTCCGACGGTCTGAATATATATACACTGTTTGATGAACAGTTAGGAAGACAAGGAAGGGGGAGGGGAATGATTAGTTGCAGTCTACTATCGGCTAGCAGAGCAGCGAGACGTATCTGTCTCTGTATGGCTGCTGACGCCGTACGTGATTCTACAGCCGTTGTGGCGCCTGTTCGTTTCCGACGAGAGCACGTCGTAGGATACGGTGTGCCAGCAAGTTGCCCTGCTGGCTGTGGCTTATCGCTCGGCTAATTAATGTCTGTAGCAGCCGCGCGGCTCTTATCTCAGCCCCTGGTTGGCCCCTCGCCACTACTTGTCGCTGGAGCACCTTCTTGGCAACGGCCGGGGATTCTTTCCTTCACCACCGATACTTTCAGGTGTTGGAAGAATCTCGCACAGAAACTTCCTACACACATAATGGTTCTTAAGCAGTGATATACGTGATTACCTAAGTTTTTTAGGAGTTTGAACAACCAATAATCAGTGTCTTTGTGTTCTTACTTTACCGATATTAGACAGCCACGGAAGACACGACTATGTAGAAGACCGATTTATAAAAATGAAAATGTTGTCAGGTTTTCGGATTCCCTGAAACTGTTTACACTGTTTCCAGCATTATGTGATTAACAGAATAATAACGAGTCTGTTATTTGATTATCTAGATGAAACTTTTGAAGTAACATTCTGTTTTTTGACTTAAAGAACAGTCCACAACATTTGCTAACAATAAGACCATACAAAATGGCATGTTAATAATAATGTTTATTTATCATAAGTAGTTGCCAACTACACGGAATAGTTAGGAATATTAAACAGTCTGCACGTCAAGAAATTGATATTTTATGTCTTTTGTATACCGTAATTTACTGGTAAAGCTGTATGGGATTTTACATAAGAACTCTCTTCTTGAATAAAATATGCAGACTGAACTTCTCATTCTGGTAGCTTAGATGAAAAGTGCTCTAGTGATATCATTCTGGATGTATAGAATTATTAGGAGCGATTATACCATCCCTCGAAGATTGAAATCTTTTTATTTCGGTTTTCTGAGGACGTATTCATATTAAGCGACAAAACAGTGACGTTACCGACACAGAGAATGAAAATATACTTCTGCGTAATTGACTTAAAGATTCATATTTTCAGACAATTTAAAGAAGTAAATAAGAATGATTTTAATAAGACAAATCGGTTCCACTAACAACAGTAATTAAAATTTATATGCTGATACAATCAAATGTAAAATTAATTGTAAATTTCAATTTGAATGAATAACTGTTATGATCAGTTAGGCTAGCTGAAGTAATCTCACCGTTTAAGCTATGTTATTTTAAATTTTTCCGATTTCTCTAATTTGACAAATAAAATGAAGGATCAACAACCTTAAAACTGAACGTTAGACCCCGGTAATAGACTGTGATGCTCTGAGAAAATTACGAAACTTGAAAATAAAATAAAATTTGGTCATCGGCTGTTTGTACAGTACAATGAAATTAGTAGTTTCTTGCAACATTTTGTAATTGAATTTATGAATGCAGCCTCAGAAAATCAAAAATCTGTTATCATACTAACAAGAAGAGGATCAGAAATATGGTTCACTGATACTGATCGAATTTATCTCAGTGGTTCCTAATGTAAGGTTCTTTAGTTTTTGGAAATGATATGAAAATGTACTTCGTTTTCTGTTCTTCCTTACAATCTTAACTTCTTCTATTGTTTTCACCTATAGAAAATAAATTATACTACTTTTCCTTCAGTTTCCAACGTCAGATTAGTTCAGATAGGATCTTTATTTAACATTCTATGTCCACCGCTGGTTTTTTCTTAGACACCACCGCTGTAAAACCAAACTACTATTAAAAAATCATACCAAATGTACTTTAAGAACAACTCCACTTCCTTATCATAATCTCAACATGAAACAAAAGTCTTCCACTTATCTTATAATCTTCCATTTTCAAAATGACAATCAATTACCTAATACAACTTTCATAATTCACTATCATTATACAAATCTTCTGCCCTCAGGCTAATATTTTCCATTAAAACTCCCGCCAGGATTTTTACAGCTTCTCCATTAAGCTTTTTCCAACCATACATTCTCTCATTTCATTTTCTCTTCAACAACGATTTTTCTTCAACTGTTCTTTTTCACCTAAGATCTCGTACACCTCTCTTGAAATTCAGTGACCGTAAAAACTCAATGTTAGTATTTATAATCATAACTACTAAATAAATTAAAAAAAAAAAACAATTTTACTAATATTAAAAAAAAATCATAAATTGTGAGGTTATGTACCTCATACTAACCAATGAAAAAATATATTTCTCATCTCAATATTTTTCTAAAAAAACTCCAGCCTTTAGATTATAATCGAGGAAATCTTTCGTACCGGGCTGGATCGACGAAGAATGAAAAAAGAATTTACTTTCGTCAATGCATGACCGTTGCAGATATTTAAGTGAGACCTATTTATTTTTTAAGTTCCATTTACGCTTCTGGTTCCTACGAGTTTCTAGTGGTTTCTACGCGTGACTGTAATTTAGTGGTCAACATTATGCTTCATAAAATTCAGGTACTAGTGTTTAGTTCATGGCTCACAATTTTCTTTTTAGTTTTTTTGTAAAAAAAGCTGTCCTTTTGCTCAATATTATTTTAAGCTCAAATATATATTTTTGAACAACTTCTAGCTGGGGAAAAGCCGAAAATAAACGCAACCATCTGAGATAGAAATAAAAAAACTCCAAACGAAAACAGAATGAATTGAAACGAAGAGGCGTGTAGAGATGTGGCAGGTGGGTGCGTTGACCGCTAGGCGTCTGCCACCCATTTGAATTAGTTGAATCTCCTACATACCATCAGCTACAATTGAACTTAAAAACTTCAGAACTTTTCAAAAATGTTTGTTTCTGGATTAAACATTTTTGAAAAAAAAAATATTCCTTTTTCAATTCTCTGTCGATGAGGCCCCTTCCGGAACAACTCCGTAATCATTACGCAAAAAAAGAGATTTTGCCAAAACTGTAGAGGGTTGCAACATTTTCTTAATGGTCAGAAGTTGGTGTGCAAAATGTGATAAAAATCAATGATATACATTTACAGTCTTGCTCAGCAAGTGTTAAGGAAACATCATATTTCAGTATTTTCCTTTTGTTAGACAGCTTTCAATATGTCTTGTCTAGGATTTGTTGCTGATCAGCGTCAATAACAACTTTAAAAAAATTACACGACCCATCTACCAGATATCCACTCCGGCTAAGCAGTGGTCAGAAGATAATTTTCCTATGTAATGATATATCAATTGGCTGCTTCTTTACAACATTTAAAATAAGAGTATTTCTCGGTGCTCTGTAATGCCTGAAGTGCAGAAATTTTAGACTCTCTGCGGTAGATCTTTTCGGAAATGACTGGTTGGCGACCTGCTTAATGTAGCACACAGAAGTGAGTGTACTTTTCACAGAATAACGAAACACTCTTGGTCGTACGATAGTGATTAAGTTAGTGGTGCCACTTGATACGTAGAAAGAATATTTGACAACTAGGTGACTATATCAGAGGAAGGACACCTTGATAGAGCCACTGGCTTAGTGGCCTGTCTAGTTCTGCTGAAAGAGTACGATTTTAAGAAGTACAGGGACGGTGACTATAATGTAATATGTAGGAGTTACTACACAGTTTCTGCACAGTGTTAATTAAATTGAATTAGCGTTCTCCAGAATGCCAGGCGCAAAAGGTAGTGCTCACCCGTCAGGTAAGGAGTGGAATCATCCGAGTCCATGCGTTCCAGTAATTAAATTTACCATATGTTTCTATGAAGCTGTTGATACGTTGCGTTTTCGTGTTGCAAATCTATTATGTGTACATAGCTTTTACCAAATTGTCGGCGTTGGAGAGAAGAGTGGTCATGTGTACTGCTGAAGTTCTATAATAATTTATTTCCCAGTTAATCACCTTTTTTTTTTTTTTTTTTTTTTTTTTTGTGTAAATTATGAGAAAAGTTTGTGTATGAAACTACTGTGAACAGTGATGTGGTAATTACGCTATCATGATCTACGTCGATCACTGGGATTAAAAACATTTGTGAAGGATAGTTTAAATTCCATTTCCTTCACATATTCTGATCACTTGTGTTTAAAGAAACTGTTTAATTGCAGATAAAGATATTGAAATCAATCCTTTTTTATGATCGCACAAATCATTTGCTTTCGAAGGGACTGTTAAATGCCAGTTAGAGGTTATGTTTCGATCATACCTTGTGGTTATCCATGTCAGTTACTTGTGTAAAGGTGTTGTTAAATGACATTTAGTGTCTATTTTCCATGATTGTACACCTAACAGGATTATTTAAAAAGAAGAAGCAGATATTGCATTTTATACAAATACGTACCACACATTAGTGGATAGAGGAAGGTTCAGAGTTTTACTGTATGGTGGATTTCCGATTACTCCGTGTGAAATCTCTTCGGTTACGCTCAGCATCTTGATTTCACGTTCGATGTCATCCAGTGCTTTTCCCTTTGCGTATGCACCCATTTTGTACGAATTTATTATGTCAATAGCAAATCTGTTTATGACGAGGTGGCACTTACGACAGAATGCACGCAATAATGGATTCACTTTTTGCATACTGTTCCACACAAATTGAGTTCTGTGATTGACAGTAGTGCAGTTGGTGGTAGCGAATTGAACTAATCGGTCGGATTACAATATCTGAACGTTTCTCTACCAGTGAAGTGTGGCACTATTTGTATCATTCATAGTTTATAGTCTGTGAGCAAAATCTTCTGTTTCTTTATTAATAACCCTGTATTTTAAAGATAACTTTAGAGATGTTGTAAGCACTTGATGGAGGCTGGTAGTGTCTTTCAGTCAAATTTCAACTTCTCATTCACTTGATGCAAACTGTGAAGGCAGTGGCTAATGAATGATTCCTGCTAAAAAGAGTTGGGCAATGCTTTTTACTAACTTGTGACAAGACAGAGAAGGCGCGCTCTGTTACTGCTATAATATACTGTCAGTATATTACCCTGATTATGCGGTATATCTGTTTGTTTCAGAATTCTTATCTTTGTGTTTCTTAAACAATCGCATATTTTATTTAATTTAGTTATTTTTCCTCTACACCCTTCATAACTTTAAACTTATCGTAAAGTAGCAACTCATTATTTGAACTTTATATACCTAAACATTAGTTGGTTTAATCAACCGTATCGCGTTTTTAGTTTCCATAGAATATAAAAATTATCTTCGAAATAACCATTTTTTAAAAGGTACCATTCCTTCTCTCGTCAAAGAATATGTATTATTTTTTATTTATAGTGTTGAATGGATCAATTTTTAAGGTAATTTTTTAGCTTGACTTATTTCTTCCCTATCCACTATATTTGGTTACCTTCTTTATTATAACTGTAATTGAAATGACTCGTCTCAGCATTCATGCTGAGTAAATTTCTCTTTTCAGTTGTTGCCAGTGACTACATTACTCAATAGTAATAACGTTCATTAAATTGTGTTGATTCTGTGAGAGAGACAGTTTCTCCTAGCTTCTTTAATTTTTTGTCGTTATTGCATTACAAGATGTCCATTGTGGCTGCTCCTCATAAGCGGCCGCTGTGTCTTGCAGATCGAGGAATATTTCTAAGAGCGAGAGGCTGCAGATGCCGACTAGAGAAGAGCAGGGGAGATTCGCACCAATGATTCATGGCTACGTCACAGATAATTTTGAGTTAATTACCGAAATGCTAATTGGAGTGTTCTGCGTAGTCGTAATGCGTAGGGCTGGTCCTGGGATATTCATGGTGGGAGGCGGAATCCCCGGCTGGCTGGCTGGCTGGCTGGATGGGAAGCGGGCGCAGACGTCATTTGGCTAATAGCTCCCGGCGCGCGAGTTATAATTCAGAGTGCCGCGCCCACTGTGCCGAGCAGATCTGCCAAAGGAACCCTGCCGGACCGCCTGAAAGAAGGCCACGACTCCCCGCTCGGCACTCAGCTAATATGGCCGCCCCAACTGTCGGAATAATCCACCCGAAAAATCGGCTGCGGATGTTTCGGCTTCTGTAGGTATGAATGGAGTTGCTGTGAACAGATGGGAACTGCCAGGAAATGGTTTTACAACGACTGCATTCGTTGCTCTATTCCCTCACGTCGCAAGCTACATTTCCTCATAGCATCTTACAGGAAAGTCGTATTTCTTAGCAGTGTTTGTAGCTTAGCTGCTTATATGGTTTGATATATATTACGGACTAGCTATTACCCGTGACATCGTACAGGTGCACTTGAAACTTTATTGCTATAATTGGATATAGAAAGCAAAAAGATACGTAAAACGTATCCCACAGACTGAATGCAAGAGAAATAATGCCTAAGCGACCGATATAACATTACAGACACTTACACACGCTATCTATCTGTCTAACACCGTTCGCTTTGTTTACAAACGTTCATTACAAAATACGTTATTTATCCCGAACTAAGTATCCTATGTCATTCCTAATCATTCCTTATTTCCTTGTCAAATTTCATCAAGATCAGTTTAGCCGTCTAGTGATGAAAACTTAACAAACAGACTGAGAGCCAGAGTTACTTTCGCATTTATAATATTTATGTAGATGTCTATCTGACAATGTTAAAAACAGCATGCTAGATTGAATAATAGGACAATTTTTCACTGATATTTGTGTGTTAATTTTTTCTTCCTTCTGACTATGGATGTACGGCTTGTAGACATCACAGTCAGGAATGGATCGGGAACAAGCAACAACAAAGAATTCGGCCATGGCCTTTGAAATAAATTATTCTAGCATTCACCTGGAGTGATTTCGTGATACCAAATATTGGATGGCCATTCGAAGACTCGAACCTATGTCCTCCCGCATGCCATACCAGAGCGTTACTACCCATTCACTAGATCCGATATTGTGGTTTTCACGATAAACACATATACAAAAGATATAAGGCATAAGTCTTTTCAAATGAACAGCAGTGGATTCCTTCCCTGCGTGGCCTAACAAGACAGTTCTTGAGTTTGCTTTATATGGCGAAGGAAGTGCATAGTATGAAAGTCTAAACGTGTGCTGTCTTCAGACTACATGATTCAATTTGCTACTCGTATTCAGCTGGCTGGTCAATTTCATGTGACCATAACAATTCGTTAAGGGCCGCAAATAATAAAATTACCGCGGACTCTGTCTTGAATTCCCAGGAACAACATAAACGAGTTTTTAGAATAACTGCCCATTACTTGAGGCCACTCCTGCCGTTCCATGTGAACTTATAAGAATCTTTCTCAGTTTCCAGCGAGCTGTGGAATGGTGAAGGAACAACAACACCTGAGATAACGATTTTTGTGAGAGTCAGTGGTGTACAGGGGAGAACTACTCGCAGTCTGGTGCCGTATGACATGCGGACAGAACAGTGCAGGATCAGAGCTCGAGCAGAGAGAATCCACATCAGTACTCGGTACAACCTTTTTGTGACCCCATACGGTTCCACGCCGCAGCTCAGTTGAGAACACGTAAGAGGTCAACTTGTGTGATACAACAGAAGATTAACACTCACGTTCCGCTGCAAGAACAACGGCGGAGGACACGTCAGAGCTGCGAGGCAAACCAGCGGCTTACCTATACACACGTTGGTAACAAGCATGTCCACAAAATTAATTCCCTAATAATTCTGCAGTCATTTAAGATGTGTTTATTCTGAAAACCATTTCAAGCAATGTTCATTAGTGTTTTTATTTTTATTTAAACTAATAAGCTGGTTAAATAAAATGTGAACGCATGTGATATTTTTGGCTGGAGACCCAGAAGAATTGTTCGGCTGCCGCGTGACAGAGTTTTGATCAGCCGTGCATGCACTTCCATCGTGGCTGCCTTAACCTAGTAACCCTACCAGGTAAAGAGGACCTACAGCTTCTGTACAGTTAAAGTACTTCACACAAACTAAGCAAAGCTATGTCAGAGGTGAAGGTCACTTTTCAATCTCGTAAAAAAAAATCAGCTGAGGCCGGGATTCGAAGTTGGAACCTTTCTTTCCACAGGCACGCACCTTAATTAACTGGTTTACCAGACCCCTCATTGCTTTGGTAACAAGAGTTAGTAAGCACAACGTTCAGCAGTAGTTTGTGGCACCATAAATGTATAAATACTTCAAACGATTTTCAGTTCAAACGCCCATTTTGAAATGATAGCAAATTTTCTAGGCAATAAAGAAGTTTATCAAAAAAGTTATAAATTAAATTAACAATTAAATGAACGATGAACAAAAGCACAGTTACTGTAAGAGCTGAGACGGAAATCAAAGAAAAGCGAATGTAAAAACAGTGCCGGTGAGTGTAATATAGTTTGGCTCTAACGTTTTAGACTTCTTAACGGATCTGATGACCCACGTGTCAGGTGGATGCGACACGTTATCCGTAAAGAAGATTGTTCGCAGGGGAGGAGGTGCCCTAAATCCCGCCTTACTCGCAGGAGGTGGCGGGCATCCAAGTAGGTACGTCCGCTTCAACTCCCCTCAGGGTCGTCTTAAGCGCCACTTAATGCTGAAAACTTCGTTAATCATTAATTTTCCACCTCCTTCGCCGCGGAGAACCGCGTCTGCCGGGACGAAACTTTTAAAACATTCATTCAAGCCAGCCAGCATGCACTACCGCGGCCCTCCCTCTTCGCAACTTAACAATTTCCTCGGCTGGAATGATCGCATAGATCATGCGAGAGAGGAGCCCTAGGCATACGGGCTTAAAATTTAAAACTCGAGTGCAAGTTAGATTAAACAGGGGCTGCCTGCGTACTGCCGGGAGGGTAGTGCGCTATAAGCACAGGCAACTCGACTTGCAATTTATATGCCACCGTTCACCTCCTTCTTGCTATTTTACTCGCGGATTAAAATGATGAATTTTCATTCGATGTCAACATTTCAATATCACTAAAAACAGAAAGTGATAAATTAACTAACAATTAGTATTATGGTTGCTGAACGTGAGTTTTGCACACGCTAAAGAATCCATTATTGCGACGAACGAATATTAATAAACATGATTATTCCCTTCTTTTCAACCCTTAACTTACAGAAAAATAAGTTGGAGGCTGATTAAACTTTCAAGGCCATACGTTATAAACTTCAATCGGTGGTATGGAAACATAACAGATGCCAAAGAGTGATTCTGAAATCTTTCGTAAAATGTATGGTGGTGGGGGAAGGGGCGGTAAATACTTAATACAAAAATTAAAAGAAATAAACTTCCCATTTCTATGCTTCCAAGTGAATAAAATATTCCTGAAAAGAATTATAACACTGGCACGAATATGATTGGACCGAATTATGCAGTTGTTGAGAAATTTCGGAAGAAGACTAAATTCGAGATAATTAAAAACAATTAAGAATAGGCCGTTTTTGTGGGTATGCAGTAATTGTAATTTGAAGCAATTATTTAGAAGCAAATTTTATTAACGTGCATTTGTTTCTGAAGCTTATGTTTGTTTGTGAAAGAAGTCATTTTAAAGCACTTGGGAGCAGCATTTGATGGACATAAAGATAATTAGCGACCAGCGTTAAAGAGTTATTTAATGGTTGTTTACTTTAAATTTTTCAATGGCATACAATTATGCATAATTACGACCTTTCGAAAACATATTTTATTCAGATTCTAGTTTCAATATTCGACACAGAAACCATATTTGGAATCTCGAAATAATTTTTATAAAATGATATGGCCCATGAAGTTTACAAGACTTACGATGAACGTTTGAAAATTTTATTGCGATACATCCATTATATTATTTCTTATCTGACTAAATCGAGTTTTTTTTTTTTTTTTTTTTTTTTTTTTTTTTTTTTTGAAATTAAAAGTAGGAACATCTCGGCTGTGGATATTGCAAACGTGGAGTAAGCGTAATGGATAGGCAGTATTCGGAACGCAGATTTTCTGACAGAAACAGGTGAAGAAGTGATAATTTTCGAAAAATTAAAAAAGGTAAAGGCGTCTGGAGTAAGAAAAATGTAACGGAAGATAGTTAAATGTATACCAGAAAGAAGAAGAACACGTTTCCAATTGTTGGATGATGTAATGTGGATATGAAGAAACTAGTAGACAATAATTTTGGTAAACAGTATGTTATAAATGAGTGTGCTGTCACGAAAAATCCTAAGTAACTGTTCAGAGGAAGAATTCTGAAATGTATGTTTCACATAACCATTTATGCTTGCGCTATTTTTATAAACGTTTCGTTTAAAATGAGAATTAAAAATACATATTTTAATTAAATGTCAGTAAAATATTTTTGATCCTGCAAATATATGTAGCAAATGCATAACGACTCGTCTAACGATTTTTGTTTTAGTTGATATATACACGAAATACCCAAAATTTGAGGATTCTTTACATTGAACTAAAAAAAAAAAATGTAATTTAAAAAATATCGTTACATTAGGAATATGGAAACTTTGGATGAAGCCAGAACACGCCAAAGGGACTAACATTAATAAAAGGGAAAAAATGGGATTGAGAAAAGAATATTTTTATTAAAATTCTACTTCCGTAACTCAGATTTAGTTGTTGGCTTTCAGTTTTAGGCACCCTAGAAACGTGGTCCGCGCTGTACGAATTTGAGCGCCCGACTCCTGCTGAGAGGTGTTCAGCTGGCCGCGTCGTGTTTGCCGGGTGCGCTAATGTGTTTAACGTGCTGTCACCGCCGCCGGATTTATTTGCAGGCTGTTGACTCGGCCGCCTCGCCTTAAACTCTCGGGACTCGGAGAGCGGTGTCAATCCCACTATGCTCCACGCGAGGTCACATCCGTCGCATCTTTCGAATGTTCGACATTTGCCATATCCTTGTACTTTCCTAATTTTTAAGTTAAAAAGTAATTAATCATTAATATTTTTTACGTTTTTCAAATATCAATTTTCAAGATAATAAAGTGATTCATAAAATAACTTCAGGCACACATTTGTCGCTTAGGAATAGGAAGAGGCGCATCCGAAAGCTTGAGTGATTGGCAGTTATGCATCAACAAAGCCATCTGAGACTCACTGCTCATACTCTACGTCATTGCTAATACTCCCGATGGACGGAATGCTTTCCACGGTTGAAAAACATTCATTTACATTTTACGATGGTTTTTTTGATAATTAACTTGGTTTTATATCCAATAGATTTTATGTTTCAACGCATTTCAATAAAATTTCAACTCGCTCGCTCCAATGTTTATCCTCACTGAAATTTGTGTTCAGCTAAGAAATTTTTAATTTTGGGAACAGTTGGTAATCCGAGGGAGAGAGATCGATGTGACCAGGTTGGATACAGAAGGATTTAACAACGTTGTTTCCTGAGTTATCCGGATTGAATGCAGTTTACTTTTTATCATTCTCGGATCACTGTATTCATCCTCTCCAAAAGTGGAAAGTAGTAAACTCAGTAATGATTTTCCCTTCTCCAACTAGTCAATTGAGAGAATTCATTTTCCGTCCCGAAAAAAATTAAGCCGTCACTTTCCAGCAGATGGAACACATTTCGATTTCTTTGGAGCCGATTCGCCTCGTGCAGTTCCCTGTTTGGACTGCTGTTTCGTCGCCCATAGTTACGAAACGGCCCAAAAAGTCTGTTAGGTTCTTCTTAAACGTTTCCAGTCTACTGATGTTTGCATGCGATTTCACATTGGTTCCGGAGTGAGCAATCTTTGCACCCGTCTTGCGCAAATTTTTTCATGTGTGATTCATTATTGAAAACAAAATGAACCTGCTCAGTTGAGATGCCTATCGCAAGGACTTCATCGGTGATTTCTGGCCTGACTGATGTTGAAGGAGCTCCAGCACGTGGTTCAGTTTTGAGGATTTTTTTCTGCTATGTGTCAATTCATTTATTAAAAGTCGAAAGTTATCACATTAAGAGCATGTGTCACTCAATGTAGGGAAAATACTTTCATGAATTTAATTTGCTGTATCCCTTCTAGCTAAAACAGCTGAATCATTCCACGAATCCCAATTTTATAAATTTTTTACAGATATTCAACACGCTTGTGTTAAATTACTTGTAAAATAAAGAGTAGACATCAACAATGACGTTTCACAAAAGATTATAGGTAAATGGAAAACAAAAATTATGATCACATTATATTTCAGCGCTACCACAGTACCACCTTCCATTAGTATGTGAAACAAGCTACTTTAAAAAAATCCTTGTATGTGAACAGTTCTTCGAAGTCTCGAGTACTGGTCATATCAACTTCTAAACTACAGTGATGTTGAAATTCGTTTACTCTTCAGATGATGAAGTTAACATCTAAGAGCAGAAGGATGTATACATATTTACTTCAGGTACCCATATAAGGTCTGCCGAAGCAAATTTACCAATGACAAAATCTCGTCATTACTGTTCGATACTTGGGTATACTATCAGTCATCACGGCAGGTATATCTATACTTTTAATATGCTGCGGACGAAACACTTATTTAACGGAAGACTATCTGTACCCGAATTTGAGATTTATGCAGTTAATTCACTGATAAACTATCAAAGAATTGTTGGATATATACACAAAAAGAGAAGAGCAACAGTAATTTTTTTCTTCTTCTTTTCTCCTCCTTCCTTTTGCACTTAAGTAGTTTTCAAATATTTTAAACCCGTTGTGAATGATATTTGTTTCCACCACCGCTCGAAACTGCTGCTTCTTCGAATGATTTAATGACTATGGGTGATCCATTGGCACAGTTTACTGTTGTTCACAAATCTTCTTTGTAATCAACATTTGAAGTGGATCGTGTACGAATCGACTCATTTATTTTAAAAGCGAATAAAACATTACTAAATCTCTAATTATATTTTCTTTTATCGTTTGTTTGATTTAAATACACCTCCACCTCTCTAAAAATATTTACTGTGCAACACTGTAGTGAGTAGTTGTTTTCAAAATACTGAATTTCTTAAATTAAATTATTTATATATGATAATGGAAATTTTTTATGATTGGGTAATTGATCGTGATACAAATAAAATTTTCTCGTATTTTAATGTTAATAACAACAACGAAAATTCAATACTAAATTTACTAACACAATCCAAAAGTTGAATAATAAAGACATTGAAGTTTATTATAGATGCCGTAACAAACGCACAATAAGCTGACAAAATGTAACATTGATCCAAGATGAAATGCGATAGCGAAAATAGTTAATATGTGAACATTAGTTCAAAGTATAGGCAACTGGTGAGCAATTAGAATCTTACAACCAAAGCTAATATTTCAGACTTACTTAAGTGAGGGTCAAAATTCGTCAACGTGAGTCGACCAAAGACTTTACAGGGTTATTAATGAAAACAACTTTTTCTGGGATTGATGTTAATGTGACCGTATCACTACCGTTTCATGATCCGTTTGTTGTAACAGCAATCTGCTACGATCAGCATATCGGTGGCGGTGCCTTGAGCAATGTTCTGTAGCACTTGTAGTAGTTACAGAACTATAACTATCTGATCTGCAGCATAACATGTAGTAAAAAGCAACTATAAGAAATAAAAATAAACACTTTTTCGTAAATTCGCTTACATTAGAGTCATTAATTAAATTTATCCCGGTAAATGCGGTAAATGCGCTATGTAGGCCTACATGTGGTTTAGAAATGGATTTACGAGTTTGAAAACACTTAGAAATTTATACAGATATCCTAAGCAGTATGTAAGTGTCTTATCTTTGTTATTATTATTTTTAGAGAAATCTTACGTTCTCCGCCAAAGTGTCATTCTGTTCTGAAGTCACTGTCAATGGTGATGCAACAGGCATCGGTGGCTTATGAAAATCTTGTAAGGTTTTATTCAGCATATTAGGCACCACTTCTGATAACGGGAAATACACTAGCTTTTTCACTATACCGCCAGAAAAAAAAAGTGCTAAAGAGCGAGGAGACCAAGAAATGGCCCGCACGACCTATTCAGCAAAACGGATACAAAGAAGTCGTGAGCTGCTGTCATGTAAAGAGGTAGCGCAATGTCTTTCTGGCAATGTCCTGTTTTCATCTTTGGAATCAAAAACTTAAAAAAAAAAAAAAAAAAAAAAAAAAAAAAAAAAAAAATGGCATTCGGCTATATCAGAAACTTTTCATGCAGATGAAAATTCAGCATCAATGGAAGTTACTAAGTGAGTATGCCATTGATGCTTCAGATGAACGATTTCCATTCTATTGCGCTACGTGAGTAAAACCTGAGGCGTTATTGATTTTTTTCAATCAAGCTTTAAGTTATATTTAAAAGAATTCTGAGAAATTTTTGTATACCTTCAAATCTTTATTTTCCAAGTCACCCTGTACATCCCTCTTTAACATAAAATGATTACAATCTTACCCTTCAGTCATTTAAATTGTTTCATTTATCTGTAGTTGAAACCGCGAACCGAGGAACAGTTATTTTCCTTTCGTTCTCAGCGAATTACCTGAGGATGAAAATTCCAAAACCGGTCTGCGTGCTACAGCGAAATGCGGATATACTGCGGAGAGGCCTCTGCGGCGCTGTAAACGCGTTCCAATGGGAAATTAGCAGTGCGCCACGCAGCAATTATTAATCCCCCGGATCATGTGTCACGCCCGGCTCGCAGCCGCTGTTTCCGCTTTAAGCGGCTCCCTCCGCCACGCATCCGGCAAGATTCGCTCGTTCTCGTTAAATATTTCAGAAACACTTTGCCCTCCCGCGCTGTGGGGCGGCCCCCCGTCTCCATTCATCCGGGCAGCTGGCCGCGCTGTTGACTCTCTTCAACAATGCCCCGCCGACCGGCAGGCCGCCAGACCGCTTCAATAATTAAGCAGCGCTCCCGTCCGAGCTCTGCGGAGTGCAGAAAACACTTGCTGCGCCCTGGCACCCCGTCTGCAATCGGTCGGTTCTGTGTAGAGTTCTACGCATTTTACACCCCTAATACTTACGAATGACACATACACTTCCATCCCTATTCATGATGTAATTAACACTTACGCGAAGTGAAAATATTCTTTCATGCAATAATTCTTAGATCGGTAATCAACCACTAGTTTCCTCGGTAAAACCTGTTATTTTCCTTATGAACAAAATCAACAATTCCCAAGAAGAAAGAAGATGAGTGTAGAATGAGTGATGTTCAACATTAACACGTGTCACCTCCTCAAGAATGTTATGTTTTTACGTTCTCTAACCCCAAATGTGTTGACTGTAATCTAATTAGCTTATCTCAATCAGGTACACATCAAATTTGATCCCCTCTAACGATTTTTGTTGATTATCAAAGTAATTAGATTGTTAAAATGAACAGACACCTATTCGTTTGATAATAAGTGATTAGACAAAGACGATACTCCACGATAATTATTATTAAAAGCTGATAAAATAAGACTTTTATGAGGGTATGAATTTACTATGTGAGACAAAGAAAGCAGGTAGCTGTCACATGTATGTCCTTTAATCACAGCCGACGACATTGGTAAATAATGCGAGGGGGAGATAAGATTTCTCTGCTAAAGAAGCTTCGGGAAGTAATTACACTGCCGGAAACCTACAAGAGATCATCCGCTTCTAGAAAATGCTTCAAATCCTTGTATACCATGTACAGAGATCTGATAATTCAAAAAATCGCTATGTGTTCGGTCGAGCAGATGTTTAGTTCTCAACAGATCATGCCCTCCGTTTGATCGGTCTTACTGATTGATCATTTCTCAAGTTTATCAAAGCTTAGTGCAGTTAGGCATACTTTACATTGATGGAAGTGCAACGAAACCTGGTGCGGGCACGTCCACGTGTGCTAATCAAGTTAGATACCGGTGCTGCAACGTCCTCGTGGACCGGCAGCATTACTGTCGTAACTCACATCAACAATCTCTGCAAGGAAGCAATCTCAAAGTTGTCCAGTAACGTTCCTGTGGCACCCCGCACTAAAGAATTGAGGCCCTCACTCGTGCTTATAACCAAGTTAATTCATATCTTAATAGAATTGATCACAAAGGACCCTTTTGTTTAGTATTGTTATTTGATTTGACACGTCCTCATTTCATAATTCTACTGAGCATGCCTTTGGTTTTAAAAGAGCGATGACCCCCGACTTTAATTAAAATTAATGTGGTACTTCAATAAATGTCTCGATTGTGTAATGAATTGATTTTTAGTATCATTCTCTGTTATTTTACGCTAAATCAATATTATTTAATTTCGCTTACTCAAAATCAAACCAATAAACCTTATATGATTAGCAATTAATAATGGATTTTTTCCTGGTTTTAAGACCGGTAAAATCATCTGTGTTGTCCAATCCTCCATTAACTAATTTTTTGTCCATGTTTCATTGAAAATGTGGAGAAATAAATCTCTGGCTTCTGACGGCAGATTTGTAAGCATTGGATAATGGATATTATCAGTCCCTGGGGATGTGTTCTGATTTGTTGATAACGCTTTTTCTAGTTCTATTCTAGAGAAAGGGGTCATCATTGGATGAGAGTGTTCCTCTTCCGATTCAGGTATGCTCATTGGAGCTGTAATGCATGAGGATGGTGTTATCCTATCTGCATATTCTTCCAACCAGACCGGGTCAGCTTCAACGGGTCGATTTGGGTTTAATCTTTTTAATGCTCTAACTTTCTTTCAAACGTCTGAAATGCTCGTATCCTTATTTATGCTGTTGCAGTATTTAAACCATTCCTCTTTCTTCCGCCGTTTTAGACTTTTTTTTGTGTGAGCATACACCCGCTTATATTCCAAATAACTTTCGAGCGTCTGTCCTTTACGATAACTACTCAGGGCCAACCTACGTTTTGCTACGGTTTTAGAGCGTTCTGAATCCTACCAGAACACTAAATATTTTTTGCAATTTGCACTAGTTTTATGACGAGGAATCGACTATTTATAAGTGATATCAGAGAGTCGTAAGAATCCTTTACAGATAAATTAGGATTAAGATTGGTTAATTCCTCTGAGATGACCTTTCCGTACGTAGACCATGATGCTTCCTGGATACGCCAGGGACTACTAGCATGATATCTATTTCGCGAGTTTAACTCCATTCCTATTATTATGTAAATTGGTAAATGGTCCGACCCCAATGTATATCTTTTTGTTTCCCATTTATCTATCGTGTGGAAATTTGGTGAGGCTATAGAAATGTCTACCGATGTTGGGCGTCTGTAGGGAGTCGGAATTAGTGTGGGTGAGCCATCATTTAAAATTATTTGGTTATAGTCTTCATTAGAATTTAATAATGATCTTCCGTCTGCGTCCGAGGTGTCATTGCCCCAAGCAGTATGGTGGGCGTTAAAATAACCACAGATCAGAAACGGGGTATGAAATGACGCCCACAAATGGTTCCATTCGTTACAGCTGACCCTCACATGTGGTGGTTTATATAGTGATAATATAGAGTAGGCACTCATAGGTGTTTCTATTTCCGAGGCTACAGCCTGTACTTCTTTTACTCCCCATTTTATCAGTATTTGTTGAAAAGAAATTTTTTCCTTTATTAAGAATGCCGCGCCGTCCGTTCTATCTTCCCTGATAGTGTTATATCCCCTGAAGTGGATAGGGGCATGTGGCTTAAACCAGGTTTCACTGATAGCTGCTACTGTTATGTTGTTGTCGAGCAATTCTTTAGATAGGATGTCTTTATTGGCAATAGCAGAACGAGCATTCCATTGTAAAAGCTTTTGCCAAAGGAAGTAGAGAGAGTATTCAGTTCTTTAATTGGTTCCTACATGGTTGGTAAGAAGGTAACGAGGTGGGTCGAGTTGGGAAGTATCAGATGGAGCTGCTTGAAATTCTTGAATCATCTTCAGAATCATTTGCAATGTCTTCTCCATGAGTGCTACTTGTTCGGGTGAGGGAAACTTTTTCTTATCCTGGGGCTGAGGAGGGTAAGGATTCTGTGTGATAGGTGTTATTGGTATATGTTAGGGTACATACATTCCTTGATAAACAGTAGGGTAATGGGACTTTTGTGCTTTTGGGGTTGCTGGCCTTTGGTTGTTGCGGCCTACGGTAGTAGTAGTATATATCGGTTGGTTTGAAGAGAGTGCTTTGCTTTGGTGACGTGACTCTTGATTTTGATGGATAGATATTATAGGACATTTTTGGAATGCATTTGTTGAGGCTAAACTGGGAGGCTGCAATGCAGTTGGAGAGAGTGGGGGGATTTCTTTTCGTCGTAATAAAGCGGAGCGGCGCTGGCTGCTTGCGAATATGTCTGACGATGGGTGTGATACCAATTCGGCATGGGAGAGGCATTATTATGGGCCGCTGCCTCACGTGCTTTTTGTTGTTGAACGATTACAGGACTTTTTCTGCCATTGGATAAATGCGGACCGTGACAATGTACACATTGTGGATCTGCTGTGCTGGCACACGTCTCCATAGTATGTGGGCCTCCGCACTTATTGCAGCGGGGAGAGCTGCGGCATTGAATTATACGATGGCCAAAACGTAAACAATTGACACAGACGAGAATTTGTGGGACATGAGGTTCGACTGGGCAACGTGCTCCAAAGATTGCTATGTGGGTCCGGCAGGGATTGTGATCTGAAGGTGATCATGCATATTGGTATCGGTATTCTTCTATCATTACTTTGGTACTAGTGTAAGCCCGTGATCGTTTTTCGCGTATCGTCACGGGACTAGAATAGTTCCTGTTTTGTTATGGGTTGACCTGCTTTGACCAAAATCAAACTTGACCAGTGTTTCAGAGTGAATAAAATCACTGGAGTTTAAAGAATTCAGCAGCATTAATAGAGATAGGTATTAAAAACGGACAGGGAGGATAGCACAATCGCTTAGTTAACACAATTGATTAAATAGATAGGGAACCGACGCGAAATTGGTACTAACTTGTTGAAATTTGGTTTATTTGCTTCGTCAACGTGTCCTCTTCAAGTTTTGCGCTCTAGCTTTGCGGAAAACTTGCCAGGAATTTAATTAAAAACGCCGAAATATAAGAGGCTGCGCAACTGCGAAATGCTATCGGCACTGTAAAAATAACATAAAAACTATCGGTACAGCGTAAAACGTGAAAACGACATGTTGACTAAGCAAATAAACCATATTTCAGTGCCACTTCACGTCGGTTCCGAAAGTGATGCAGTCACCAATACAAACTTGACTTGTATTTGACCATTAAAGTTCATTCTGCAAAATTTAAAAAATCCTGTTTGCTTCGAATGCAACACATTATTTTTTTATTGAGACTGTCCAAAAACTCATAATATAATCGTTGGTCATAGTATCTATAACGGCCAGAGAACTTAATACACATTCCTAATTATTAAACAGTTGAGCAACTCCGAAGGAATGAAATGCCAGAATACTTGATTCTTTAATATATTTGGTCTGATGTCCACTTAAAATAACCTAATAACTCACATACAACGAACATGAACAAAGACCATTAACGGAAGTGGTCAGTAAAATACCTAAAAACCAAGTAAACCGTAATGCATAAAATTTGGTCAAGCAACAACAGTAGTGAAAGTTTTAAGTAAAATAAAATTTATCCTAAGCCGGGATGACAATTGGCATTCGCCGTTACAGCAGAGAATATGAGTAATTTAATTTTTTAACGGTTTTTTTATGTTGCTTTCATTAGCAACAGGTTACTGAAAGCAGAATCATGTTTTTTCAGGCGCAAAATTTATCAGTATTTTTTTAAACTATGAAACGCTATGAAAAGCAAACTTAATGTCTGTATTTTGGCTATTAATTTGGTAGCAGCTGCTTAGTTATTGAATTGTGGACATAACCACGAATTCCTTGTAATGGTATCTCTGGTCGCTGTTCTCTAACCAATAACTATAGAGGTGAGTGAATGAGCTTACGAAATTATATAGTAGAGATGAGTTCTTCTTGGTGACCCGTCTAACTGCGATAACTTGATAGGGGCTTTCTATCGCCTGTAGGATTTCTTCTTCTGACAGGGAGGTGTCTACATCTCTGAAAATACCTTTTTTATTTATCAAAAAATTTGGAATGAATGCTTCTAGGTTTCTGTCCTTGAAAACTGTAGATTGAACCAACAAGTTAGCAGAGGCTGCTGAATTGGTTTCGATTTTTAACCTATTTCTCCCGGCCGCTATGTTATTTATGATTTCATGCTTATGTGCTGGGCTGTGTGTATAAAGAAGTCTCCCTATTGACATGGGGTGAAGACTACAAATATTTTTATCCACACTTTCAACAAAGACGAAGTATGGACCCGTGTCAGTGCGGCTGTATCGGTTATTCTTACTTCTGTCTTTATTAGAATTTAAATTGGGGCTTGGAACCTGGGAGATACTATTTTGGTTAATAGGGTTCCGATTGTTAGATAATATACTTTTGAACTCCTTCACGATCCGCGGGTATGCTTGTGATATCCATGCCCGTACCCTCGTTTAATGTGGTTTGGGTTGGATCACGGCTATCATATTGATGATCTAATTTTGCGACTGAAGTAGTTGGGTAGAACACCGCTGATGGCATGGAAGCTAACTCCTGGGAAACACTCACTGGATTGTTTAAAGATTCAGTGGACATTTCCTCGTTCGGTAGCTCGGTAGGGTTTTCCTCTATGCGAGACCGTTTAGCAGCTCTTTCTTCCGAATCTACATTGTTCATCAATTCTGTGATCGAGAGGCAGTTTGCAGAAGTGGCGTTGTTACCTGGGAAGTTGAGCGGATGAAGATGAGATGACTGTGGCTGGATTCCTTGTTGGAAGTGCATCATCGGCGGGGCTGAAGAGGCTGTTTCTGGAAAATAACATGGCTGCAGTGCCGCGTTGATTATTTGCCCCGTGTCTGGAGGGGCTTCCATGTTAGGGCACGGCCCAGGCTCTCAGTGGATGCCAATTATTGAAACATAGTTTTATATATCTTTAGAAAATTCAAATTTTATACACACTTCACTGCACTGTCGGACTGTAAATTCACTTTACTGTTTACTAGGTACACACTTTGACAATAAATTTGGCCGCCGCTGAAAAATTCTATCACTCATATTTTGCATACTCTGACATCAATGTAATCCCAGGAAACAGTGATGCAATGCTGGCAAGCCAGTATTGTGTTACAGTTTGTTAGGATTTATTGTCAAAGTGTGTACACATCGAGTTGCCGGACATTTCTGGTCTAGCGGAAGTCGTGAAGGACACTAGCAACCAGTCATCGCTCTGGGCTTATAATCATTGGTCGAAGGCAAATTTTACATGGCAGGTAGCAGGAAGTACACAGAAAAGACTATTTCAAAACAGTTTTCAATATTTCCTGTGACAACGTATTTACAAAAAAAAAAAAAAAAAAAAAAAAAAAAAAAAAAAAAAAAAAAAAAAAAAAAAAAAAAAAAAAAAAAAAAAATAATTAAATCATTAAAATAATTAAAAATTATGAATTCTATGAAGACAATAACACACAGCCTATGAGGTATGAATGTACGAAACTGTTTAAATCGTGGATATTTCCCTCTTTTGTATTCTTATTTATGAAAGTTTCCTAATAAACATCAAGAAAAAAGATACAATTATCCCCAGACTGAAACAACAAAACATATATTGCTTCAGGCAAGATAGTCGTGTTTCTCACACTCTTTCTGTGACTATAGATGATAAATATCTATTAACCTCTTCAGGAAACTGAGTTATCGTATGTATTTTTTTTAATGGCTTTACGGCTAGTCGACGTCGAGGTCATTAGAGGCGGGAAGGTGTTGGGCCTTGGCCTTAGGAAAAAAACCACAAAATCTATCTGGAGTGATGTAGGGAAACCATGGAAAAACGAAATCTGGATGGTAGGTCGGGGATTAGAAAATGTGTCCTCCTGAATGTGAGGTCAGAACGTTATCGGATGTCTTTCATAGTAAGTAAACAGCACTAATAGGTATGAAACTGCTTTACTACAACTGTAACTTCTTTTTTATATATTGTGGAAGGGCGTTATAAATATGAGGTTCTTATATTAGGTTAACCAAGCCATCTAAAATGATGCTCGATTCAAGCCAGTAGTCCAAAATCTAAGTGTTAAATTTTAAAGATTTGGATTAGAACAAATAACAGCTTCATTATAGACTGGAAGAGACCGAGAAACACAATCGGTATTCGGCACCATTTCTTCCTCGCATTGTTTGCTAAATGAAATTGTCAGAATGCCAATAGAAAGGTTTCAAGCAGTATTAATTTACAGATGCAGGTGTTGGTGCTTGGTCCAAACAGCTAAATTATTTAGGTTGATCGCATTCTGAGCTTTAAAAATAAAACCTTTCCCATTCTATTTGAGATTTTTTTTCTGATTGTGATGTCTCAGTTTAATTAATATTCAAGTATCCACGATGATCCAACAGATGAGATGATTTGTAGTTGACAATCATTTGTATGTCGTTCTGTTGCTGCTTAGCAGAATGACAAGGTGACCTGCTGGTTTCGCTACGTACAATTTACTATGCCTGACATAGCCATCTGAATATATATCAGTTTACATATTCAGCCAAAACGTTAAATATAACATGGTAATAAGGATCAATTGTGTAACATAATAAATACCAGAGGGTGCTACTGATATAAAAATTGAATTGTCAGATAGCACACTGATGTGTAGAGGAGGACGTTCTCTGGTTTACAACCGATCGTTGAACTCTCCGTACTGAAATTGTGTGTGTATTGTTGGTTTCACAAGTCGACTCCTGGCTCTGACTGTTTACTGCAGAGTGCTTCATCGGATACGGCGCATGGAAAGCAGCAAGTAGCTGCTTAGTTAAAAGCCAGTCTTCTGAGAGTAAATGAACAGCCTGAAAGCCTTAAAATGTATGGAAAAGTCTCGATATCTTATGAAAGCATCTATTCGTTATTCCCGCAGGCTATAGTGCTAAAATAGAATAGCGGTACCAATGATATGTTCAATCTTACCAGCAACGAATATGGGTGTGGGATCATTTGCCAATGGTGGTAGGCCGTTTTATCGCTCACTGTACCATTGTTGTTGAAGTTCGTATGGTAAACGACAGTTCGGGATATGATGTCAGTAGTCGTGTGGAGACTGGAGTGTGGACCTATGATATTCCTTCAGGCGCGAGATTGTTCACTCACAATGAACGTTACATTCTTTCTAGCCGTACATCCAAAATAACAAGCCCTTATCATCTACGGGAAAGAGCTTACTGCCTAGTGGACCCTTACCTAAGTATCAGTAATTTGCCCTTAAACGTTACATAATATCAAAAACCTTACCAGGATAGTCCCAAATCCAGTGAGACGCTATAGGTTCCTTAAAAAATTAAAACTAATTTCTATAAGTAAAGCTTCCAAAAAAGTTGATAGCTTTATTTTTTTAAGAAAGATGATGTGGTACTGGAATAATTTATTGAAAACTAGATAGAGAATACTTATAATATTCTTATTTTCTTATATAGAATATTGTAAATTCTCACATTGATCGTTCCGTAGACAAATGAGTGACTACACATTACCCTCGGCGGGAATTTAGTATATTGATCATAGAAATGTAAATACGCCATCATGTGAAGTACTTAAAACTTCATGATTGCAAACACAGCCGCAGTAGACTATGTTATACTGACTTTGATAAATTGCTTGGCTCGGTGCTGCATGCAGTGTTAACTAGCGCTGCTGGGCCCACTTCGCCAACTCAGGTAGCTGTATCATGCACCGCTAATTGCATTAGCGATCAGGCAGGCATGCAGACGGCGGAAGCTGTGGTTGGAGCTAATGAATAAGTGACTGCTGGTACCAAGCCACACAGCTTAGCAGCAGCGCCACGCGGTACGAGGCTGTCTTCCGCACCACGCTCTTTGTGAACAGCTATACCATCATCGAACTTAATCTTTTTATTCTTCGGTGAAGCAGTTAATAACCACATTCATCTTCAAGGCTTAAAATTTTTATGGCTTGTTCCACCTCACACATTTTGCTGCGTCTACATTTTTCTTAAGAACGAACTATCTACCTTCTTTCGTTGTTTGGTTTTTTTTATTGCTTTACGCCTCGTCGATGGCTAACGTCATTAGAGGCGGGATGGGACTGGGGACAAGGAACGGGAAGGAATTAGGCCATGGCCTTTTTGAAGGAAGCATCGCGGCATTCGCCTGGAGTGATTTGGGGAAACCATGGAAAACCCAAATCCGGATGCCCAGACGGGGATTGGAACCCGCGTCCTCCCGAATGCGAGGCCAGAGTGTTAACCGTTCGCCCACCACGCTCGGTCCATGTTTTGGTTTGTAATTATGCATTACTTTTGGTCGTCTGGTGTCTTCCATGACTGTTATGGTTTCCTTATATTTCTTTCTCTAGTTAATTATTTCTTTATTTAGATTAAAATAATTTAATTCTTCCCTTATGTTTTTCACTTTTCTCTTTTATTTAGTTAAGTTTACAAGCCTATGGCTCGCAGAAATCTCATCTCAAGTGCTTGTATCCATTTAATTTTTGCTGTTTAATCAATTTCTATTATTCGCGCCTGTATAGTTAGACTGGAACTGCGATTATAAAAATTCATTACTGTGACCCGTCCAGACGTTATCTGTGTGAAACTTGAGACGAGAAGTAGCTATTAATTTCGAACAAATTACCAAGCATGTTCAAGTAACGTAACATACCAGCTCGGTCAGCAAGCAGCGGAGCCACATTATTCTTTTCTTGTGAAAAAAGTAAAATGTTAGAACTTAGATCGTCTGTTAAGTTATTGAATCGACGAAATGTTTTCCCCATACTAACAGAAAGAATAATATTTACAGTCTTGTTCCGTTAAAATTGGAGTCCACCTTAGTTTTCCTGTTTCCAGATTTAAGTACTATTTGTTTTAAAGATGAAATCGTCTTCTAATTAAGACAGATTTGAATATTGCACTGATTTATATAATTATTTGAATTAAGTAAATATACACTACACTCCTCTTAAATTTCTACAATTTCTACAGTCCTCTCAAATTACATATAGTATAATGGCTACTTCCTTGTATGTATAATAGTCCCCCAATCGGATCTCCGGGTGGGGACTGCTCACGGAGGAGTCATCAGAATTGATAGAAACATTCTACAAGTTGGAGCGTGGGATGTCAGAAGTCTGAATAGGGCAGGTAGGTTAGAAAACTTGAAAAGCGAGATAGAACGACTTAAGTTACATGTCGTTTGGATTAGTCCATTCCGCGTTCAGCGGCGGTCAGACGAGGACGTGCTGTCAGCAACTTCCGTTAACGCCGCAGCTATTATAACAGTGTTAGTGTGAAGTTTGTGTGTGAGCTATTGAAAACCCATCAACGCAGCCGCATTTAGGTGAATTCTGCAGTAAAAGGTAAGAGATGGCTTCCACCGCCATAACAAGAAAAAACACAGTGAAATTCACATTTGATAGAGCATACGTAAGACCATCGGCCTATGAAATACATGAGTGGTTGTTTGATAAAGCAAAGCTAATTGACGAAGAAATACTGGGAATACAACTAGACTCGTTCCAGAACTGCGTTTTTGTTAAAATGATAAGCGAGGAACATTGTGTTAGTGTAATTGAATCAAATACCGGGAACCTAAAATTCCATCATGCCGATGGAAACGTAAGCAATGTTCAAGTAACGAACGCAGGAATGGGAAAAAGACAGATAAGAGTGTTAAATCTGCCCTTTGAAATATCTAATGAAGCCATTCTACAAGCAATAAAACCGTTCGGCAACGTGGCAGAGATCGTAGAAGACAAATGGGGAGGCAATATCAGGTTTAAGAAAGCAAATGGAGTGCGGCTAGTAAAAATGGAGATAACGAAGCACATACCATCATACATCAATGTATGCGGTTTCAGAGCACTGGTTGTATACGACGGCCAGCCCCGAACTTGCGCTCTATGCAATTCAACACAACATATCAGAGCAAACTGCCCCCGCATACAACCTACAGTACTACCGCTAACCTATCTCAGACGAACAGGAACACCGAAACAAGATGAACAAGATGAAGAAATTACACTGGAAGATCAGCAGCAGTTTCCACCACTGACGATAACGGACAGTGGGAACACGGAGACGAAAACAAGAAGAGAAACGAGGGAACAACAAAATGACGACATAAGGAACACTGAAGAAACAAGGTGCGACGAGGTATCCAAAACCATGAACACAAAAGCGAAAAACTTACCAAGAAAACAAGAAGGAGACTTGATAGAAAAGACAATAACAAACATGGAAGAGACAAAACAGAAGAGAAATGTTGAATCGTTGAAAAATACGGCAGAAACCGACGACAACATGGTGTCGGCCGACGAGAAGGACGAAACGAATTTGACAACTGAAGTCCCGTCGACAGCAGAAGAAACCGAGTGGACGAAACCAGCGAAGCCCAAACCCAGTAAGAAACGTCGTGCAAGAAAACAACCAGAGACTAAAAGTAAACAAACTAGGGAAACATCTACTGAAAGAGAAAATACAGACGATGCTAAAGGCACTGGTAAAAAGCTCAAAAAGCAACCAATCGGGAAGAGCCTGCCAACATTTAATGCAGAGTTAAATCCAAACTCAGTCAGACACCGAGAAACAGGTACGGAGACAGCAGGTATGCCCTTTAGTTGGGCAGACAACGTTCATAACGAAGACATAGAGGATGTCAGGCAGACTTCCTGAACATAAATCGCAGCGACGAACTCACAAGGAAACAAACACCTGGAGACCGTAAACAGGAAACTTAACGGTATAGAACAGACTTGACGTATGGAACAGCTGCTGTCGGACACTAATGGATTGGCGGACAACCAAGGCCAAGCATCATCACAATGAATCAAGTCTTGACACTAACAACGATTAACATCAATCGCATAACAGCTAAAACAAAGTTTTATGCCTTGCAACAATTTCTTATCCAAATCAAATAGACGTCGCACTCATGCAAGAAGTGATAATCAGGGAGTTTGAACTCTTCGGCTACGAAACCATAACCAATTTAGACTCCCACTGCAAAACCGGAACTGCAATAATAATCAAGGAAGGACTGTCCTACACAAACCCGGAAATTTTAACGTCCGGAAGGGGTATAGCAGTATACATCAAGGACATATGCATCGTCAACTTATATGCACCCTCAGGCACTAATAAAAAACAGGAGAGAGCGGAATTCTTCAAAAGTGATATACCATACTTATTACGCAAGAAACCGACCAGACTTGTAATTGGCGGTGACTTTAACTGCGTAATTGACCGAAGCGACCAAAGACCAAACCCTAATATCTGTCAAGAATTAGCAAAAATGGTCGAAGGATTAGGCCTCAAGGACACGTTTCGGGCATTGCACGGAAACCAAACTAGTCACACATGACCCCGACATCAAAAAGCAGACTTGATAGAATTTACGTATCTAACACTCTAGACCCAGCGGTTAGTAGCGATGAAATAGTACCCTTAAGCTTCTCCGATCACTGTGCGTACATATGCAGAATTAAGTGCGACCCAATTAATATTCAGAGAGGTAAAGGATATTGGAAGATGAACGTTTCGCTTTCTTCGCGATGCTGAATGTAAGGAAAGCGTCATCACCACCTGGTTTTCAAGTGTCAGAAACTGCCACAAGTATAGCTCAAATTTAAGCTGGTGGATAACCCATGCGAAACCAAGAATAAGAAAAGCTATTATCGCCTACTCACACGTAAACATCACTGGACAAACAATACCATGGAATTTTACTACAGATGTCTGAAGGACCTGTACAAAAAAGACGTGCACACCATCCACGACCACGTACTGATTAAAAAGTATAAAGCCAAAATTAACAAATACCAAGCATCAAGAATGGAATCCCTTTTAGTCAACACCGATAGCGTGGACTTAGTAGAGAAAGAGAAGGCATCGCTATACCATCTGATTAGGGCGACAAAAAGAAGAAACTCCCAGTACTTATCAAACATAACTGCGGAAGATGGAGTCAGAACAACCAACCAAAAGGAAATTCCCGCAATGATCTGGAACCATTTTTCATGCTTTTACAGAGCCTCCACCACAACCGGAGATAACAGGGACTCCACCCTAAACCACATAAATGAATACATGGACGACAACGAGCGAAGAGAGATTACCAGAGACATCACACTAGAAGAAGCAGAGTTGTCCCTCATGGCTGGAAAAACCTAGAAAATCTCCCGGTAAAGACGGACTTCCCCTGGAATTTTATAGAGCTTTCTGGAACATCATATCCCACAAGATGGTCGATATATTCAATGAAATATGGCAGATTGAACGATTGCCTGAAGCCTTCACGGAAGGCATAATAATTCTCATCCCAAAAACACCACACACGAAGGAATATCAGAAAGTTAAGACCCATAACGCTACTGAACTCCGACTTCAAGATTTTGACTCGTATCCTGAAACGAAGAATAAACACCATTACTCACCAAAATTCTTGGTCCGTACCAAGCGGGTCCGATCCCTAATCGCGGGATCCAACATGCAATCTTGGAACATAGAGATATCATCTCCCTTGGCAGACAACCTGAAGCTAAAAGCGGGAATTCTCTTCCTAGATTTCGACAAAGCATACGATCGTGTCGAACAACCAGTTCTTATACAATACCATGAGGAGAATGGGCATGGGAACAAGCTTCGTATCAGTAATCAAGAAACTAACCAACGGAGCTACCACAAGTGTATTAGTAAACGGATTCATCTCAAAAAACTTTCGTATGGGCCGAGGGCTGAGACAAGGCTGCCCCCTCTCAATGGTCTTGTTCGCCATATACACGGAACCCTTACTACGGAGCATCCACTCCTTGACAAAGGGTATAACGTTCCAAGGTAGAAGATACACAACAAGAGCTTATGCAGACGATATTGGGTTCTACGTAACCGACAATGACGACCTAATAACAATTAATAACCAGATAAAGATTTATGGCCCTGAAAGTGGGCGCCACAGTCAACATGGACAAATCAGGCATACTTTACATTGGATCAGGACCTCAAAATCTTGTAAATACTTATGGATTCAAACAAATGAGCAAACACAAGGCCTTAGGTGTGTGGCTAGAAACCAATCCACTCAAAATGAGTGTAATCAACTGGCGAGAAGTGTTAAACAGCACAAGGGCCATTCTGCAACTGCACAAAACCAGACGGATCAACAAAATACAGAAAGCAAATTTAATAAATCTGGCGGTCCTTGGCAAATTAAACTATGTTGCCCAAGTGCTCCCTGCACCGAAAGGATATACAAAGCGTTCAGAGGGCAGTATCCTGGTTCTTGAGCCAAGGTGACATATTCAAAGTCAACTTCCAGACGCTAACCCTGCCAAAAGCAAGAGGAGGTTTAGGTTTAATGGATGCAAGAACCAAAGCAATGCGATCTTCATACAGGCAATGAAGAAAGTATCTGAAAACAAAGAAACCATAACGGCACAATTATTGGAACACTACAAACCGGTGAGTACAACGGCACCGGTAGGGATTGCCCATATCAATAATTCCCTTTACCATATCAGGCTGTACTTCATCGAAAGCAGCTATATCATGGAGACAAGAAAGAACAACTTTCCCAAGACAACAAAGAGATTTACGCATGTATGATGGCCCATAAACGGGGAAATATAATAGAAACTAAATACCCGGGAATCAACTGGAAAAACGTGTGGGCAAACATTTTCAACAAAACAATTCCGTCCGAGACTCAAGCTCTTTGGTACAAAGTAGCCACGAGACCCTGGCCACCAATGAGAAGCTACATCGTATTCACCTCAAGCCAACAGATAGATGTGACACTTGCGGCAACACAGATACGCTAGTACACCGAATCTCTTGCGGAAGAGCGCAAACAATCTGGACGTGGACAAAACATTTAGCGGCACACATGATGCAAAAACCGCCCAGGAAAATACTCACCAATATCATAACAAAGCCGGATTTCAAGATTATACCTATAGAGAAACATAACAGTCTAATATGGATTTTAGGACACGCAATGCAGGATATACTGCAGAAGACATCCCAGAACTTAGAAGAGTATTTATCAACCTTGAAAATTAAAGTTTGGAGTTTAAAGAAAACGACGAAATACAAAACAAAATTTGGAAGCTATTTGGACGAAATACCAAAAATAAAAATACCGTCAAATTAAAAAGTAAAACTTCAGAACTTGAGACTTCTGGCAAAAATAAATAAATAATAATAATAAAAAAATAAAAAAATAAAAAAAATAAAAAATAATAAAAAACCAATAAAGTGACGGCTAAATAAGAACGTTGGATACGTGAAAATTTTAATTTTTGTTTTTCAGACAATGGCGTGCGAGGAAATGCCAAAGTCCATTGTCTTCTTCTTGATCACTTAACAACACATCAGGAGAAGATAAAAAATTAAAAAAAAAAAAAAAAAAAAAAAAAAAAAAAAATAAAAAAAAAAAAAAGACGGTAACGGCAAACCCAAAAGCCTGGGAAATAGGAAAATATTTAAGTTATAAATATAAATGGCGGAGAAGCCAAGCCGAAGAAGGCAGTAATGGAGAGCGAAAGGACGGCTGTAAGGGTGGAGGAGGCCGATAAAAAAAAAAAAAAAAAAAAAAAGTGAGATTATGTGGAATGACGCACAGGATTTCTGGTCTTGGCAACTAGGAATAATAAACAAAAAAACTACCAGGATTTGTAATGGAAAAGAGAGTAAGGAAACGGGTGAGTTATAATGAACAGTTTGGTAACAGGATTACTTTGATGAGGTTAGAAACTAAGCCCGCCCCAACCACGTTAGTACAACTCAACGTGACAGAAAGATGATGAATAAATAGAAACATATACGCTGAAACTGAAGAATTATTTAAAATATGTGAAAAGGGATTAGTATGCAATAATCATGGGTGATTGGAGTGCAGTAGTTGGAAAAGAAAAGAGGGGAACGCTATAGGAAGATTTGGTCTAGTGAAAGAAGTGAGGAAGCAGGCTTTTAAAATTTTGTGAAAGATATAAAGTAGTGCGAACACACTATTTAAGAATCATGCAAACGTGCAGGGGATACAGGTAGCTAAGTCGCGGTGTAAGGGAAACAATTCTGGCTTTAAGATTAATACTTGAGAGGCGGATCAAGAAAAACAAAGATACTTTTATGGCGTTTGTTGATTTAGAGAAAAACCTTTTGATAATGTTAGATGGAATAAGTTGTTCAAAATTTTAAAGAAGTCAGGTCTGAAATATGGAGAGAGAAGAATATAAACTATATAAGTTAATTTAATAATAGAAGAGAATCATGAGATACATGCATCAGTTAATAAGTGTGTTAGACAAAGTTGTAGCCTGTCCTAGTAATATTAAACTTGTATGTAGAGGAAGAAATAAAGGATGTGAAAGAAAAATTTCCATGTCGTATAAGTATTCAAGGAAAAAAATCGATATGCTGTCATTTGCTGATGACAGTATCTTGATAGCAAAACATGCTAAGGAGACTTAGAAGTTAGTATATGGCACGAACAAAATGCTGAAGGAAGAGTTTGGACTAAATATAAGTTATAGCAAGATAAAAAATTTAAATGTAGAAGTAATGATACCAATTACAGTAGATTAAATATAAAAATAGGATCCAATACGATAGAAGAAGTAAGTGAATTCTGTTACTTGGGAAGTAAAATTACAACTGACAGCCGAAGTAGGAATGATGTTAAAAGCAGAATAGCATTTTTTTAATTTCAAATACTGAGCTATGAATTAAAAAGAACTTTTCAAAACTCTGTGAATGGAGTACAGATCTTTATGGAAGTGAAGCATAGACTTTAGTAAAGAAGGAAAATTGAAGGATTTGAAATGTGATGCTATAGAAGGATGCTCAAAATTAAGTGGACAGATAAATGACGAAATGAACGAGTTTTTGAAATGATGTGTGAAAAAGAAGTTTGTGGAACAGGCTTGTTTAAAGAAGAGACAGGATGGTAGGTCATATCTTGAGACATGCATCACTCGTTAATTTATTACTGTAGGGAACAGTCAAAGGTAAGAACTGTAGAGGAAGACAGAGTTTATATGAAGTAGATAATTGAGGAACTGAGATGAACAGGTTAGCGCAAGTTAAGAAGAGAAGCAGGACTGCATCAACCAAAGCTTTCTTATTAGAATCTAAGTTTAAACAAATTTATGACTTATATGCAATTATCGCAAACTGTTTCTTACAGATGCTCAAGCAACACAACTTCACCTTTAGAAATTTGATGTTAATTAATTTGTATGTTGTATTTAACTATTAGGGTAAAAAACAAAAAAATAGTCCATGTTTGAGGATCTTTTGCTACATTCATATGTTTACAGAACGCTTTTCTCTTACTGGAAAAATTTGTAGTGGTTTAGAGGAAAAATAACGTCAAATAAAGATTGTAATTACGACCTCAAATTCTTAAACTAAACGTTGAACTATCTCTACAGAAGAAAAATCTATTCGGAAGCAAACACAAAAGAGGACACAGATAATAAATTCTGAAGCACTGAACCTTCAATTATTACAGATATGGAAGTATTACAAATGAAAACATGAAGATACTGGAGACTAAGGTAAAAGGAATGCTTTCTGAGGAGTTCCCTCAGATTTTAACGCCTATTGAAGGGGATAGCTAGTGCTTGGTGTAACAACAGCTTACCGTCCGGCGGATGCCAGGCTCCAAATAGAAGACAGCAGTCCAATAAGAAATGATGATCTCTTTCCATGGTCACAAGTTGCTCCAAGAATTAATATCTTTTCCCAGTCCGATTGAACTTAAACCTGTAACTGATTCATTCCGGAGTTTTCGCTATTACACGGTGCATCCTTATTTCTTGGAGTGTGCTAGCGTAACGCTCGGTTTTGACATTCGGGGGGACGCGAGTTCAAATCCTCGTCCGGCCATCCAGATTTCGATTTTCCATGGTTACCCGAGATTATTAAGGCGAACGCCAGGATGGTTCCTTCCATAGACCGAGAGTGGTGGTGTAACGGTTAGCATTCTGGCCTCGCATTCTGGAGGACGGTGGTTCGAAACCCCGTCCGGGCATCCAGATTTGGGTTTTCCAAGGTTTCCCAAATCACTTCAGGCAAATGCCGGGATGCTTCCTTCAAAAGGCCATGGCCGAATTCCTTCCTATTCCTTGCCCCCCCACCCCATCCTTTCCCGTCTCTAAAGACCTCGCTGTTAAGAGACGTTAAGCAGTTAAAAAAAATCTTTCCATAGGCCATTGAAAAAATACTTCCTGTTTCTTGTTCTCAATTATCTCCGTAACTATAATGATCTCGACGAGGTATAAAACAAAAACCAAAAACAATAAACTTCATTACCTTTATTAGTACCGAAACGAACCATTTTAAAACATAATACGTTTCAGAGTCCTGTGACTAACATTTCCAAGATCACCCCTTTCGACCATTTAGATGGTTGACTGGAGTTTTCGCATGATTAGCTTTGGATACAACGAACATTGGAAGTCACGAATGTCTGCCATCATCAGAGAAGTTGGGAAAAATCAAATTGGACTCACTATAAAAGATGTATCTGGAGTGTGACATGGATAATTGGATGATATTTCATCAATTTAAAATTATTATTGCTATTACTATCATGATGAGACTACATACGGCTAGAGAGTTCTTTCATTTCTATTCTCAGTGAGATGAAAGCCGCAAAAGTTAAATTCTAACTATTCCATTATTCATAAAGAGCAGCGCAGTATTCTGTTCTCCAAGTAGGAAGTGCATTTGATTATAGGACATAGGCTGCACTGACTAACTTGCGACATCGTCACCAGTCAACATCAGATAACATCACATTGATGCACCAGATGAACGAGCTGTTACCGGTAACTGTTGTGACTGGTCTTCGATGTCCTGGATAGTCATACTGGGACGGAGTTGACGTCTGAGAATCACTGATCACAGTGAATGGTACCGCACTGTCTTCAGCGATGAAACGCTATTCTGCACTCATCAAATGACCATCGTCCATGACAATGGTGGCAGCCTGAGGAGAGGTCTCATTCCTCCAATGTTTTGCAGAGGCACAGCGGTGTTACTCCTGGCGTCATGATATTAGGAGCCATCAGGACGATCTGAGATCACCGCTAATAGTGATGGAGGGACCTGTGAAGGCACAATGGTACGTCACGGATATCCTGCATCGTAATGTGTTACCTTTCATGGAACAGTATCGTGGTACCATTTTTCAACGGGGCAATGTTAGTCCACTTACGGCACGTGGCTCTATGAACTGTCTGCGTCAGCGTCAATGAGATTTCCAGATCAGTGCCCAATAGAACATGTGTTGAATCAACTCCATCCCAGTGCCAGTATCCAGTCACAACATATGTGGGCCAACTTGCCTGGGAGATGATACAATGCCGTTATCACACACTTCCGAAACGAAGCCAGGCCAGAGGGAATGAAACGTCATACTAATGGACTATACCGACTATTTCTTTGTAAATTTGACTCGTTTTTGTAAACAATAAAATAACATCACATATCCTTTCAATCCGTGGACTCTCATTAGTTTCCTCCTCCCCTTCTGAGTGTATTTAGAAAAGAGTCATAAAGGAATTAACAGTTCGTTTCGCTATTTCGATTCCAGTCAATAACCAAACTTGCTCTCAACATGTCTGTGAAAATTGTTTCAACAAACTACATAAGATTAATAAATAAATTACGCCAAAGCAATTGACTTTTTTGTATTTATTGGTCTCCCGTACGCGTTTCACTTCTTTTGCAGAAGCATCTTCAGCGGGTTTTTTTCTGTTAATTATGTACAAAAGTTGTAAGCAGGTTATGTTGTGTTTGGTACAGTGGAATGAATTATTATCTAACTTATAATCTACTTACATTTTGTTGTCTATTGTATTTCTTTTCATGACACTGCTGTTAAACATCAGCTCTCAAGGTACCCACGGAAACTTATTCGTTCAAATATTATGGAATGTATTAATAATACTTTGCGAAGATAATTTATATCAGCCGTTGCGAACGATAGTCGATCTGTGGAGTAGACGAGTTAATTTATCAAGTGCTCCAGACGCTAGCGGCGTTTACACGGGCGACAACGTTACGGGTAAAGAGGCTTTGCACGGCGCTTGAAATTTATCGCCAACCGAGGCACAATAAGCTATTGGAGCGTGATGAATGCACACTGAGCAAGTTTGCGCGCGGACAGAGCAAACAATATCGCAGAGTGGCTGCAGCCCTCGCCGGCCGGGGTTGGCAGCCCTGCCGGTGCAGATTTCCGCAGTTAACAGCAGCGCTAACGCTGAATAATTGATGAGTGCGAGTTTTGCGTCAATATAGCGAGCGCTGGAGCCGTACTAAATCAGGCGACAGCGCGCATTCGGTTGTTGCGTCCGGCCTGGTTTAACATATCCAAATTACAGAGGACTGCGTGGAATGAGCATAAATATAGCGCATTTGCGGCCGAATCGATGGAGAGAAACTAGTTAAACCAAAATTTCATATTTTTTCTGTTGTGCAGCAAACTGCAAATGGGGACACATGGTTATAGATCACAAATTTTTACCATCTAAAGTCTAAAGTCACTATACATTATGGTGCTTGGCTGCATAGTTCACAAAAATATTATTTCCGTGTTTAAGTTATATATTCTTGGCTGAAATATTTATTTTGTTGTCCACAGCAAGCTCTAAACAAGATATCTGATAAAAGAGAGAGAGAGATAAAAAACAACGCGTCAAAACATTAAAATGTGGCAACGCCGCTGCAATCTATCACCGTTCGAAGTACTTTCCCAGCGCGTTTTAATTCATACACAGGAATTCATAACCCTAAACATTAGCTGCAAGTGCTTTACTCTAATGAGATACGACTGCCCAGAGGGTAAGTTAATAGAAGACAGATTATCTACCAGATAAGAGCCATCTTCATTTTCGTCAGATTACTTCAATGAAACCGAGCCAACAGATTGTCACTGCACAACGATCTAGTAACCCAGTAAAGATATCTGCCTACATTAAGAGGTGGATTCATGGACTTAATCCATTTTTATCAGTAGTTAACACCTTGATCGTTAGTTGGCGCAGAAATAAACAAGCACTGTGTGGAACATCCCCATAAGCGCCAGTCGATGACAGTTTTAAGCAATACTTCCAGCACCTTAGTATGAGCTGTACAAGCTGCATATGTCACGCCACTTTCTCACTGATGACTGACGTAATATTCCAAAAACATATCAAAAACAATAAAACGAAACACTGACAACACAAACGGTACCAATTTTTAGTAACGTGTTATTTTCCCAGAGTGGTGCAATGAGATAAATAGACGTCATATAAGTACGAATAATTATAATTAGGAACTGTTCACTGTAGAATTAACTTGGCAATAAGGATTTAATTAAGAATCTAAACTTTGCTGAAGCAAGTATTTATCATTGATTTAAGCGTGCTGTTGAATGGCAGCCATTGTAGGGCAGGAAAAGAAGCTTAGATGTCATTCACGTCCTCTTCCTGCCATCTTGTTGGTGCGAAGAGCGGGGTCCCACTAGATCAATCCCAAGTAAGCAAAAGTCTGTGGTACTGAATATTCCTCCGTAAGGAAGAGAGGATCCAAACGGCAAAATAAATTCACGAAGCCAGGGTTGGTAGCACTAACGTGAGAAAGACAGAACAGGATTCAAGTTACCTTTACACATAAGATGTTTAATCCCCAGCATACACAAACGAAGCCCTCCGTGTTGATCGATAGCTGTTACTGCCTGTATTGGAAGACAGATATGCATAAAGAGTAAGTCCATGCCTCCAGAAAAGGTGAATGTGTTCATTCTTGCTCACGTGTATGTGGTGTTGCAATGAATCTGATTACTATAATATAAATTGTTGGTGCGAGGGATATCCAGAAAAAAAAGGTTTCAAATGCTGTTAAAAATCTAAAAATGAATATATTTCAACCAAATTTATAGGGTACGTTACGTTACGTAACATTCCTTTATTTCTCTACATAATCGGCATCAAGTTCGATGCATTTCTTCAGCCTGGGCACCAGTTTTTGTATACCCTCCTCGTACACGCTACACTCAACCTCCAAAAGCCAATTTTCACTGTCTCTTTCACTCCTGATTGTTGGAAAAATCCTTTAATTTGGTGAAAAGATGATAGTCCGAGGGCGCGAGATCCGGGGCATAGGGTGGGTGGGTCACAACTAAGGATTGCAATCCCGCAGGTTTTCAATCCCGCGGGATCCGCGCGGGATTTGCGCCAATCCCGCGGGATCCGTGCGGGATTGGTACAAACAGTTTTTTAACGCATATATTTAAAACATAGTTACTTAAAACGTTAATAAATTAAATAATAATTAAATTAATAAATAATTTTTAATGTTAAAAATTAACAGTTAACAATATTTTGATTGGCAAAATGACATTAAAACTTTTTAGCGTGTCTTAAGTGTATTTCGAGGTTTTACATTTTTGTTTTTTAATCTAAACCAATTTTTAAATAAATAATAAAAATGGAAAATATTGAGTCTTAGGTCATATTATGTGCCTTACAATACATCACATAAGTTTAAAAATATGGTTTGCTTAATGGCCAAGTTACCAGAGTTTTTTTTTTTAATTCTAAATAAACGTTCCATAACACCGAGAAAAGCATTCCATTTCACAAAGTGAAGTGAATATACTCTGTAAAGTGTAGACTTGGCTCAGAACAAGATCTCATAACTTTTTGTCACTGCACAAGCACGAGACTTGGCCTTTTTTGCGTGATTCATTATTATATCTCCTGATTCCTTGATTGATATTACAGTTGATTCAATGTTATTAAAAGAAACTACTCACCAACACGTAAACTGTCAAGTATTTCAGATTTACTTATGTGGCGTAACGACGTTTTTAGAGTGGAAATTATTATTTTTTAGTAAGAAAGGAGACTTTCTCGGCGAATGATTGCAGTGAAGTCCTCATAGGTTGTATCTCCGGATTTCATTGCAAACACACGAAATTACACACGTGAGGAAGACGGCGGAGGCAGCCGTCGAAGTATGGTGTTCCTACAACACAATTCGTCGATACACCCGTGAAAATTTCATTATAACTTTTTTTACCTTTAGTCGAAATAATAACAAGGAGAAGAGGGATTAATCGAAAGCCTGAGCGGCACATGTAAGCAGGTGGCTTTCGTCAAAGAAACGCATTGAGGCAGCGGCCAAAAAACAATAAGTCAAAGGATATACAATTTCCTTTTGATAGCTGTTAAATAAATAGGTACGCGATCGTTAAAATTACGATAACATTAGTTTCATATCAACGAATAATCAAATTTTCAGCCGCAAATTAGGAAATTGTCACAATTACTTTATCTGCAAATACAGAAAATGGGAATAATGAAACCGTGAATAAAAAGCTGTAACCGTGTAGTTCAGATAACGTGTGCGACACTTAAAAAATAATTATATAGTTAGAAAATCGTAAATACGCACCATAACTCAAATTACAGAAATGTGTACTCGAAACAAACGTAAGTTTTGATGAATACGTAAAAGTGTATTTATTTACTTACGAATGACGAAGGTTGACAAAAACAAACGCTTGTTCACATGAGTCAAATGCCAACTGGAAGGGTACAGGCAAACAGTGCAAAATATCCGACAGAGACCGAGTGGGACAGCGAGTCACGCAGACTGACGCGTTTCCGCCGGATTTTGAGGATTGCGGATCCGCTCAATTTTTGCGGGATCCGCCAGACTGTCTAATTGCGGGATCCGCCAGACTGTCTAATTATGCGGGATCCGCCAGACTGTCTAATATGCGGGATCCCGCGGGATTGCGGGATCCCGCTTTGCTGGATTGCAATCCCTAGTCACAACATGCCATCCAAAGGATACTAGGAGGTCCTGTGTGACACGAACCGCGTGGGGTCATGTATTGTGTAATCTTCCGCTCTGACAACTGCACTTTGAACTTTTTGGACGTTAGGGAATGACGCCATTGTTGGGACTGCCTTTTGGACTCGGGGGTATAGTGACATACCCAAGTTTCATCACCAGTGACTATTGAGTCAAGAAATGTTTCACCATCCGTTTCATAACCTTCAAAAACATCACCTGCAGCCAAAACGCGATTTTGGCGATGCCTCCGAAGTCAACATTTTTTGCACCCATCTTGCACTCAATTTCCTGTAATCAAGCTTTTCTGAGACAACACCCATGAAATTACTAGAAATGTGTGGAAATATTTCATACAGATTGTCAATAGTCACACAACGGTCACTGCGAACTGTTTCGTAAATTTTCTTCAGAAGCTCTTCTGAAACGATAGACTGCCTCCACTACTTTCATCGTCTGCGGAGGTTAAAGGAGCTCGTTCTCTGACGACATATCTCAACGGACTGAATTGCAGTGGGCCTCGGTTCGACTGTTACGGACCCCCCTCCATGCTAGTTTGCCAACCTTTGAATACAAAATTTCCCTGCGCCTTTTAAAGCTCTTTTAACCTTTTTTTCTGGATGTCCCTCGTATTTAGAACTGCTGTTTTTTTTATAATATTTCTCTGTACTGGTTTAATTGCACCCATGTCACAGTTTTCCAGTTTCTATTGCCAATCTATGCATCCAATTTGCTCAAATAGAACAGAACATGATTTGAATTGTGTGGTTCACTCATTATTTTACTGTAAACGTTCCTGCCATTTGACCTTGCGGTCAGTAACTGACCATCCATCAGTGACTGCAGGCAATCTTGATAAGAAGTCCGATTGGTAACTTAATAAAAATTATTAGAGACAGAGGTAGGAATGTTACACCAGCTAATATAACAGGTCTTAGAACACATCTACCGTGTATTAACACCTGAAAAATACTTGAATTTGCAAAATAATCTTTCAGTAATATATAACCATTAGTTCTTATGATGCAAAAACAAATTGGTGAAATAAGTTGTGGCTCTTTAACAGAAAATCGTTGGATAGAAACTGATTTGCAGAAAAAACTATGAAGAATACCACGAAGATTGAGGCAGACTGTAGAAGACTGCCAGAAATTAATTTGGTTATCAAACATTTTTAACGAATTGTGATGTCAGTTAATACTATATTTCTTTTACGATATATACGACTTAGCTTTCACATCATGTTAGCCAGATGAATCTGTGAAGTACGTGGATTCAATTGACCAATGTGAACAATTTCGTCCTCTCCGCGCTGACTGCTAAATAATTCGTTAACCATATTTATATTTCTCTTGTAAGAAAACGTTCATGAAACGTATTTCAAATTAGCCACAGTAAATTTTTTTTTTTTTTTTTTTGTTTTTTTTTTTTTTTTGCTTATTGCTTTATGCTTTGTTGACGTGAAGGTCATTAGAGGCGGGATGGAACTGGGGCAAGGAACGAGAAGGAATTCGGCCATGGACTTTTGAAGGAAGCATCCTGGCATTCGCCTGGAGTGATTTAGGGAAACAATGGAAAACCGAAATCTGGATGCCCAGACGGGGATTCAAACCGGCGTCCTCCCGGATGCGAGGCCAGAACCTAAACTGCTCACCCAACACGCTCAGTCAATTAAAAAAAACCGTAGCTAATGGTGTAAACATAGACATAGCACATCAAATTTCCATAAAAATACAAAAATTAGTACAGTCACGATCACCATAAGTTAGAACTAACAGTACTCTATCTTTTAGGGCCTTTGATGAGTGCACATGTGAATCCATCAGTCTATTTGATAAAAAATCAATATAACAAGACATGATTTGTTGTAGAAACTACACTCGTATTGAAAAGTTGCGTCCTGGTGATAATGTGTAAAATAAAAATTGGTTGCATTTCACAAAAACGTATGATAAAGCTGGCAGCTCAGTAAGAGACTGCTTAATGTTCCGGAAACAGTTCGTGTGGCCAGATGCCTAAGATGCAGCGGTTCTGACTGCGTGTTGTATACTTTGTCGCACAGTAATCTAGTCATATGGAAGCTGGAAGATATTACGCATGGTCGGATTTTCAGCAGATTGGTGGCCGGAGACAATTGTGCCAAGTGGGTCAGGCATTGCTTGCCACCCGTAGCGTCATTTCATGAGGGAAATATCAGGAGGGTAATATGAACAAGGTCGAATACATGCTACAACCCAGCACAGGATCGTTATCTTGCATTAAGGACCCTAAGGCGGCCGACCATCACAGCACCTGCACTAGCCAGAGACCTCGCAAATCTCCCGTCAGTCAGTGAATCGTCAACTCGAAAGGTTGTCTGTATTCTCGGCTAGCTGCCAGATGCATACTCAAATTTTCGGTTGCTTCTCAACTATACAGCTAGATATTCACAGCACCCAATCGCTGTAGGAAAACGAAGTATTCTTCGTCTCATTTAACTCTGATAAGGATTCATAATCTACTTCCTAACATTTCTGTTGTCTGCATTGCCAAATGTTATAATTCCGGAAATTAATTATCGTTTATATACGTTCCTTACATCTGATCTTATTTTCGTATTCAGCGGGTGATGATAAGATATTTTCATTGATGTGTATTACTGATTTTAATATACCATATTCTCGAATCATTCTGATCTACATCACACAAATGAGTAACAGAAAGGAACATCGAGGAGTTACTACACAAGGACTGATTTGGGATTATGAAAATGTCTACGCATCATGTAATTAAAGTATACTTTTCTTTTCTCTTTTCTTGATTCATACTACTTGGAAATACATCCAATTGGTTTGAATATTCATGTCTTTTTCGTTAATTAAGTTAATTGATTTACTAGTCTAAAATACCAAAGAAGAAGAAAGAAATTAAAACCTGTGAAACGGAAGTACTGAAATAGAGTTAATTGTAGAAACAATAGATCAGCATTTACCAGGAGAAAACAAAATTTTAGAAAATTAAATAACAATGAATATACCTATAGGTTCAGAAAAAAGAACTGGTAAATGGAATGATCCTGGGTTGTAGTATCCTGATAAATGGAAATATGATATGTGAGTGTTATATCTTATACAAGTTTGAAGACAGAATATGATAGATCATCAAAGGAATTATATTAAAAGCAGACACAATTACTAAACACGAATAAAAGTTAAAATTATTTTTTTCCAATGAATTCAGTAACGGGTGAGACACAAATACCTTCCACGAAGGTATCTTCTTTCCATTATGAAATAAACAATAAAATAACAAATATCGAATTTACACGCTTCCCAATCAATAGCTGCAACTACGCAGTGAAGAACAGATAAGATGATATAAGAGCTATTAGATTAATACTAATTTGCATTTATAAAAAATGTCTGTAAAACGTAAGTAATTCTGTCACTACACTGAATTAATGTTAGTAGAGTGGACGAAAAAATAAGTATGTGTTTGTTGTATTAGGAATATATATACAAAAATCTTTTGATAATATCTCAAGATAAAAGATGCTTAAAGTTTCAAATAAACTTGGCCAAAAACCATCTTCTAAGTTTTTATAAAGCAAATACCTTTTAAAGTAAAACATCAAATAAAGATATATCAAGCAATAAAAGTTAGAAGTACTGTATAGCATTGTGCAGGAAATTATTAATTTTCCCATATACCTTGAGTGGATAGAACTAGATGGCTGTGATAAATGGCAGTATAGAAAATATCTTCTGCCACCTTTTAATGCCGTATCTTGTTTAGCAAAACTTCACTAACGCCAAAAGATTGTTCTTATAAATATTCTTCTCCTAAAATCATAACACAAGATGATGTTAAGAACCCGTTAGGGGAAGTAGCTTCCACTATACCAAATTCTTTTTAAGTTCACGTTTTTATTCATCATACCCTACTGTCGTATTTGATGTGAGTTGATGATATTTATGAATGTTCCCAAAGAAATTATTTGAGGAAAAAAATACGAGATCTTAATAATTTCAGTAAGTAAATAACAGTCTTGTGTCGGGTTACGAGCCAAATACTATAGCTTGAGCCAGAGCCAGAAGGAATGAGCGAGGGAGCTTGACTCGAGCAGTACGAAGTGAGCTGTGTGCTAAGGGAGGTCGACTGTACTCTCACGTGGACTGCACGTGGCGTGTGGAGTTGAGTTAGCGCTAGCTGGGGCGGGGCGCCGAGCTAATGGAGACTCGTAAATTAGTGCGAATAATTCATGGCTCTTCGCCTCGCTAGTAGCTCGCTAGCTGGCTGTAGCTGTAGACTACACGCCAGAAATGTGCAGCAGGGTAACGCGCCTGAATTTATAGTTAGCCGCACGCCCTGCCGCCTCGGCTTGACGCTGCTAGCGCATTCTGCCGGCCGGTTCCAAAACTCACCTGCCAGTTCACCAATGCGCATGCCCCTGTAATCTTTAACAGCCAGTTTACTGTTTATTTTACCTTGTTGGCTGATTCATGTTCTCGTAAACTTGGATTGCTTAAAAACTTTTCCCTTATTCCTCTCACTTTATTCACAGCTACGCTGTTAAAGCAGACCTTAGAAAGAAAACATACTAATCGTTTTGTTTTATCCATCAAAGCATATAGTACAAAACATAGAAAAGAAATGAAGGTATGAATTTAAATGTTTCTATAAATAAAAGAATCTAGTTGAATATACAAAAATTGTATTAAACAGAACGGAGTTTTAAAAACGGCAAGCGGGTACAAACATAAAACCAGGAGACTCATAGGAAGTCTCTGAGAGAGAAGCTAGAAAGCTAGAAGATGTCAGAAGCTCAAAATCCAGGAAACGGAAGAAAATGTTTTTCAAAGTGCTGAGCCTGATAGAGCTCGATTATAAACTTACATCGTTTCTAGACTTTGGCTATACTCTGCAATTCACAAATATTGTGCGTGGCAGGCAGAGGGTGTCAAGCACCAGTCCTAGTTCTGTGCATTCCAATCCCGAAAGTTTCTTGCTGTAATTCTGCTTTCCTCTTACCGAAATAAAGTCTTTATTTGTGGTTGTTTGTTGTTGCGTCTACCAGTACGTACGAGGGCGCTTTGAAAAGTTCTCGGAATCACCGCTAGATGTCAGTGCTAGAGCAACGAGGTTCCCGCGTAATAATCACACATGCTTTGTGAGTGAACACGTGGCGCGTCAGTGCTCTAGCTGCAGGAGTGTGGTAGTGACGACTCTTTGTTGTTGTTCCCGCGTAGTGATTTGTGACAATGGAAAAAAACTGAGATTCTAGCAGTGATTAAATACTTTGTAAAGAAAGGTATGAAATCAAAGGAAATTCATGCCGTCTTTCAGAACACACTAGGGGACTTTGCTCCTTCATTTTAAACTGTTGCCAAGTGGACCAGCGAGTTTAAATTTGGTCGGGAGAGCTTGGATGATGATCCACGTAGTGGACGGCCAAAAAGTGTTACGACCCCAGAATTTATCGCAAAAGTTCATAAAATGGTCATGGAGGATCGTCGACTGAAAGTGCGGAAGATTGCTGAAGCTGTAGGGATGTCTTCTGAACGGGTATATTATATTTTAACCGAAGAATTGGGTATGAAAAAATTATCCGCAAGATGGGTGCCGCGGCTCTTGACACTGGACGATAAACGCACGAGATTGGAAATGTCCGAACAAAGTCTGGCCCGTTTTCAGAGCAACCAACAAAATTTTTTGCGCCGGTTGGTGACTACAGATGAAACTTGGGTCCACTACTATACCCCAGAGACAAAACAGCAGTCAAAGCAGTGGAAAAATGCTGATTCACCACCACCAAAGAAAGCAAAGGCAGTGCGTTCGGCCGGAAAGGTCATGGCCTCAGTTTTCTGAGATGCAAAAGGCATTCTGCTGATAGATTATCTTCCTACTGGCCAAACAATCACGGGGCAATACTATGCAAACCTCCTAGACAAATTACAGGAAAGGATACGCGAAACAAGGCCTGTTTTGGCAAGGAAAAACGTCATCTTTCATCAGGACAACGCTCCGTCGCACAAAAGTGTTATTGCCATGGAAAAACTTCATGAACTGAGGTACGAATTGTTGCCACATCCACCTTATTCACCTGATTTGGCACCATCAGACTTTCATCTATTCCCCAAGCTGAAAAATTTCGTCGGTGGACGGAGATTTTCTACAAGGGAAGAACTGACAGCCGAATTGGAGAGGTATTTTGCAGGCCTGGAGGAATCTCATTTTCGAGATGGGATCAAGGCATTGGAACATCGCTGGACCAAATGCATTAGTCTACAGGGAGACTATGTTGAAAAATAAAAGCAGTTCCACCGAGGTAAGATACTTAATTCTAACACATTCCGAGAACTTTTCAAACCACCCTTGTACTTCAGCGTGATGATTATGAAATCTGAAGGGATCAGCATCATAGATTTTTTCCTTTTTCACGTGTTTTTTTTATAATTAGGAAACGACTCTAGTTTCAATCTTTGTATAGAACTTATCTGCAGTCTTAAGCCATACAGAATTGTAATATTTTTTGCCTCTTCATGATTTGATACTAGACTACAAATAGTAAAGGATATCTACACACACCAATGACCACGTGTGCTAAGCAGCGGGCAAATACTAGTAGAGACATAAAGACAGTTGCATTTGCAAACAGCAGACCGATTCGGAAAGATACAGTATAAACTGGAGCTCCTCTTAAGATTTTGTGTTGTTTGTTTTAGAATTTATAAATATTTTATATCATGTCCATTTTTACTGCGGGTCTAATAATTCTCTCTTTTAATTGGATTTTTCTTTAATAAATGAAAGTAGGTTTCATTATTATAATTCATTTATATACACATTCAAATGCAATTGTCGTCACGTACAACTGACTGAGATGATAGGCAATTTGTGTTTTTAACTTCGGAAACATTTGGTGAAATGGACAAACCGCTTGGAAAAAATAGAAGTCAATCATAGCGAATTTAGCATCTTGTAATTCTTGGGGCCCACAACTGATTTTTTAGTAACTGTGTCCGTCATACATTTCGTTGTTGATTTGCTGGTTGGTTTGCGTAGCTTCGACGTAGATATTCTCCACAGTCATGACAGTTCCATTAATTCAGTTGGAAATGTCCGTAACTGTGATGAGACTGTGATAACTTAGATACTAAGAGTTCATTAGTAGTTGACTTTTGTAATATGCCTAATAGTGGATAAGCAAGACTTCGTAATTTTATTTGGTTGGGTCGCGACGATCGGTGGCCTGAACAAGTTTAATAAGTTTGAGAAGAAATTTCCTATCACAAGTATACATCAGGAAAACGCAATATATCAAAATCAATCAACATAGCTTCACAATAACACAATATGGGCTTCAGATATTACTTCTGACCACCAACCAAATTAAGTGAAATAAAACAATAACCCGAAGACTTAAAATTTTTACAAGAGAGAGTAAAGGCCGCTTCACTCTAGCAATCAAGACAGGTCAGGTCAAAGATCAAAATCGCTGTACACATAATTCAATGGGAGTATTATCACTTTTCGATCCGGTCAGTTCAGAGCAAGGCAGGGCACCATAAAGATAGCGCCGCCACCGATCAAGAACTGATAAGACCTGATCTGAGCTGATGTGAGCGCTAGTGTGAAGGTGCAATAGTCAGGTCAGGCCCGATCAAAATTGACGACGAGCGTCTCTTAAAAATATTGCGTTTCATCACACAAAACTACACTATGTAAAGGGATCTCAAAAACTCCTATAGCGTAAAAAAATAGAAATTATATAATTGCACAATATTGCGCAGGAAGTTGAAATATCAAAAGAAGTTTATTATTTTTTATTTGTATTATTCATGTCAAAAATATTGAGAATTCGATTCATTGCTCTCTTTTGTTCGTTACGGAAAAACTATTTTGCTAAGCTAAACTTAACAACTCTAAGTTTTAAACAATAATGGGTCAAAATATGATTTGACCCGACGTGACCTGACCGGCAGTGTGAATGCTACTGGCGAAATCCTGAATGGAGAAATGATCTGACCTGGCCAGACTTAATCGCTAGTGTGAAACAGCCTTTAGTGTAAATGAGTCCGCAGAAGTCCATAGATACTGGCTCGCCACAAGAATCACTGTTCCTCACACTGCACCGTTTCTCGCAAATAAATTTTCGTCTCACAATTCAGTAGGCTCGTGCTATTGGACAGCGAGAGTCCGCTCGAAACTGTTTCTCTTAGTAGTGGTGAATTATACATTGAAGTTGAAGTAGACCCTGCATTTTGAAAGGGGGGGGGGGAAATCTTCGGATGGAGATTTGATCCCCCCCCCCCCCACAATTGATTAGCGAAAGTGCGTCGCTAGTCAGTTAGGAATCGTCCTGTGATTCGGCGTGCAATTCTGATTTAGGTTTTCCATGGTTTCCCTAAATCTCACCACGCGAATTACGGGATGGTTCCTTTAAAAGACCATTGCCCATTTCCTTACCCCATACCCCTTCCTTTGGTTGGAGAAGCACTCGATGCCTACAGCATCCTGTTGTGCTTCTTGTGCTCCATTTTTTTTAAACCTGCTACTAGATGTCTACAAACACAGTTGCTTGTAGCTAAACTCGATGCAGAAGATGGAATTTGCTTATTTAAAGTGTATCCATTTGGACCCGCCATACGGTACTGCTGTTCTGTACAGATGCACACACAACGGTCACTTTTCAGCGGCTCTACTGCTGACTAGGACCAATATTGGAATACTCTCTAAGGTCTATCGAAGCACAACGCCACTCGCTCTCGATAATTAAACTGTTAAACTCTTATCAACGCTACTTCCCATAGAAAGGAAAAGGAGAGCCTTGGCTAATTGTGACAACTCGATTCCATGAACCAGATTTAAACATAAATGGAGATTTTTCCAGTCTCAAAAATGTCTTCCCGGGTTTGCAGCAGGATAGTGTCATAAAAAGATGAAAAAGTTTCGACAAGATCCTCTGTTGCCTTCATAAGATATCCTTAAGGTGTCTATCGAGAATCTAGCAGTTCATCTTTTTTATGCCACTATCTGGTTGCAAACCCAGGAGGACTATGTTTACAGATTTAAACATTAAAATAAAATTTATAAACGTTGGCTAATTATCTGCACAGGGTGTTGTTCGGCTATCCGTGTTTGATGTCACATAACAAAGTTCCGTACAAACGTATTTATTGTAGTGTGCAAGTTAGGACGTGAGTTGTCGCGCCGCCGGTGTCACAACAGCGAGATTAGAAGTGACGGTGTTAAAAGTTGTGTGCTGCGGGGCGCCTGTGCGTATCTGGCGCGCTCCCGCAGATAACCCCGCGGCGGGCGGGCAGTTTCTTGCGAGCAGATAAGCCGCGGCGGGGCTGCCGCAGCTTTTTGTAATGACGCGTCTTGTTTGCGGGGTGGCGGGAGCGACATGACAGCCCAGATAAATGGAAGCGAGCGGCGCGGCGGGCGCAGCGTGGAGGAAACTTGCTGGAATCCACTGCCAACTTGGTTCAGCCCTCAGCAACTGCAGACAGCGTAGCTGTCACCTTAATATTCTGACGCCCGCACACGCCGCGCCGTCGAGAAAAGCTCCACCAACGTAATTCTTTGCTTACATTCTGAGATATCTAAATCTCTGTTCCCAGGTTTAAGCAAATATTCGCCTTACTATATTCCTGATAATTTACTTCTCGTTTCTGCAAATTCGTCTTATAATAATCAGAAATGTGTGTTTATTACGACACTAGCATTTACCCACTGCTTAGGACGTGAAGGTCTTGGCGTGTATAGAAATGCTCTACCCTTTTTTATTTCAGTACCAAATATTAACTTGCAGAAACAAAAATTATAAATTTTTTTTTTCTTTTAATTATTACCTTAGGTTCTTTTAGTTATTACCTTCGGTTTTCTTACTGTTGTGTGAAAGATTTTTTGATATACTTATATTTTAGCACAATATAATATATGAGCAATAAGACATTAAAGCTACGTGAAAATTTATCGCTAACAATCTAATAAGGGCGTACCGAGAATCGGTTATCCGTTTGGTCAGAAATTTGTAACACACTTTCCGAGGATAAAAAGAGCATATTAAAGCAAAAAGAAATGCACCTTAGACATAAGGTAACATGAAAGTTACCACCTGCAGTAATGTTGATAGTTCAGTCAGAAGATTACACTCAGTTCGTCATATTAAAACCAAATGTAACACCAAATACTTTAAAAATGGCCAAACGCACTTCATTCTGTTCCTGACAGTACTGTTAAGATACGAACAGTTAAGATGCGCATTAACAGATTCATCTGATCGTTAAGAAGTTATAACTGACACGTTTCTTATGCTGTTTAAAGAGAAAACCTCAATCAAGACTTTGCAAATATTAACAAACAAAAAAATTTGTTCGTTCTGTGTGGTTGTTTACAGTGCATAATTCCAATGACTTAACGGAACACCAACATACCAGCAGGTTTCAAACTCAAACGGAACTGTTGTGAACAAGTATTAGCACTGACATCATATATTTAAGCTGGATCCCAGAATAAATAAAAAAAAGATCAGTTGCTTTTATCGATATAACAGTGGCATATGATTCGGTTTGGCTGGATGGAATACTAGTTAAACTTAAAAGCATGTGCGTCACTCCTGAAGAACATGCTGACAAACCTACATTTCAGGGTCACCTTTGGGCAATATAAAAGTAAGTCTTTTACAGTAAAAAAATTGATTACCTTAACGGCCAGTACTAGATCCATTACTCTTCAACTTTTTCACCAGTGACATGCCTGAAAGAGTCGGCAATATATTCTGCTGCGCTGATGACTTGCCTATCGCTGTCCATACTGCCACACTGGAGGAGGGTGAAAGCATGTAGTTAAATTATTTGGAAACCTTGCGTACTATATGAGATGGAGACTTTGCCCATACCCGATGAAAACCTAAATGCGCGCATTCCATTTAAGCAACAGAATGGCACATCAGCAGCTCAAAATGAACACCTGCCATCAAAGATTGAAACATAATTTCTACCCTAAGTATCGTGATATCATCTTAGACCGTTCCTTAAGGTTCAAAAAGCACCTGAAAAACACAAGTCAGAAACTTAAAATACGGAACATGAAGAAGGTAGCTGGTGGAGAGCTGATGCGGACTCACCACAAACAACCGCACTCAACATGGTTTACCCTGTTGCTGAGTACTGTGCTCCAGTGTAGCAACGTAGTGCTTACACAGTCACACTAGAAAAATCGACGTTCATCTGAACAAGTGTATGAGAGTAATAACTGACACACTAAAATCCACCCCAGTCCGCTGCTAACATTTTATTGGTAATATGCCGGTACCACCTCCAGAGGTAAGATGCCAAGAAGCAACGGCACGTGAATGGATAAAATTATGTCATCCTGACCATTCACAGGATTTCCCAATCCACGAGGTCCTAATGACCTACCCCAACTGGTCTTAAATCCAGAAATCTTTTATGGAGTGATATATTTGACTTCGATAACAATGAAAAATGGCAACAAAGCTGGTACTCTGCATCTGTGAAACATCAAGATATTGAAGATCCCACAACTGGACACCCGGGACTCCATCTGAAAAGAGATCAGTGGGTCAAACTAAACCGCCTAAGAAATGGCCACGCCAAATGCAACGCAGTGCTTTATAAGTGAGGACTCAGGATTCTCCTGTCTGTTACTGCGTATCTCCTGCGAGTGTGGAGCGCATCATCAAGGAATGCACTCTGAAGAAGTACGATGGGCTATTTCTAGATGTTTTCAGTGTTACAACTTCCTTCGTAGCATGGCTGCAACAACAGGACATCAATTTGTGAAAGCTTCCAACGTTCTTGTCATTGTGTAAATTACATTAGTTGCTCAGCTATACGACAAATAAATAAATAAATAAATAGATAAACTCCCTACAGCAAATTTTAACTTATGTTAAACTGACAGTAGGTACAACAGCGATGCGTAATCTTTTAAAGCTAACAAATACGTAAATACTATCACTGCGTTAAATTAAATTGTACACTGTAATGGTTGCTGTACTCTTCAAACCTGTGTTTCATTCCCCGTACCGAATAAGAAATTAAAATCTCAATGCTTATTCTGAAATATTCCTAGAGAGTATCACGTTTCCTCAGTTAATCATTATACTGATATGGGATAAGACTTATTCAACTATTATAGCACTAGCTGTAGACTCTAGACTGTTTTTTGTGGATAGTCACAGGTCTAGAATAGTTTCCAGGTCCCGAATTTAGTATCAAACAAAACAGTAATAAATAAACACAACGCTTAGGGTCAGTTTAAACCGGAAATGAATTTCACAGTCTAGAAAGTGGCAAAGAATGATGAATTTATAGAGTAATAATAATGAGTACTGATGGTTACGGTATATGACCGCAAGATCTGAACTAACATATTTCTTGATTTTGATAATTGTTCAACCTCTCAAGGTCGGTTTAAACCAAAACTGCTTTGTACAGAGTGTAAACGTGATAAACAATATTTTTTAAGACAAAATAAGTTTTTAGCGGTACAACTTGTGTTTGCGTTATCAGATCTGACTGAAATACAATCAGTGCCTGTATTTGACCCTAATGCTTCACTCTGATAAATTATGTAGAGTTTGAAGGGCCTTAAGAGTATTAAAGGAAGTATATAATGATAATGAAACCATGACTCGTCTGCCCTGAACATAGATATATCTGAGTTGAGATGTTACGATTCACCGGTATGATCGGAAATATTGATAATATGGACTTTATAACTTTCTTCACAAACGTTTGATGCTTCAGTTTTACTCACATAATTAACTCTCCTATTCTGCATGCGACTGAATACAAGAGAATCAATCAGAATATTAAGGCTTAAGGCCTGAGTGGTTAACAGAGTGTTCAATTTCTGTCAATACATTTGAAGAAATTTCTGTGGAATGTGCTGATAAATTCGATTACGATTTATAATATTGATACCAACTAGCTGCAATTTTCATATTTTAGATGAGCTTATGTACCGTAAGATAATTACGTCTTAGGTTTCCTTTTCTTGTGAAAAAGATATGATGTTTTTGTAAGCATCACCAACCAGATTTCCAAACAGTTGTTTTGTTGATGTTTATAGCCCTTTAAAGACGAAACTACCACTTAAATCGATAGACGAAACACTTAAGTTATTGCGGATTCCTATTACAGTTCCCTAGTAATCTGTTGTCGATAAAATTAATGGATCATGGTAGCAGTAAAGACATCGTTAATTTCCGAATTTAGATGTTCAATATTGATTTTCGTTATTACACGGTTGGTGTAATGGAGCATATAAGCCGCACCACTCCCCGCATTATATACACCGTAAATAGCCGTATAATGCTGGGGCTAACACGAAAATGAGGCATGAGCTACGCCTGCTGGCAGGCGCACGGTGATCGCCCACGCACACACGTCGTCCTCCCCCCGCCCCAGTCGAAAAAAAAGACAATGTTTATGAGAGGTCGGAATCGGTTTGTGGATTGCTCTTTAAGGATTCTGGCCTGCCTTATTTACTACCTGTGTTAAATGGCTGGTAGCCCTGTCTTATGAGGTAGTCGTAAACTAGCGTGTCATGGGCTGAAAGAGTTGTTAAGGCGAGACCTCCCCGGGTAATGGCTGCTCATTATGGCTGCGCGGGGTCCCCTCGACACGTCATAAAGAAGCAGGCTGCCCGCCCGCGCAGCACAGGTGTTTGCCAGCTGCCCCGCCACTCAACAAGTACTGACACCTGCGGTACATCGCGCGCGCATGCTCACCATGGTCTTCTGCTTGCATTTAGCAGTTGCTTAAAATAGCATATACTAAGTTCTACTTCCACTAGTAGCAGCTGATGTTCAGTAAACAGATTCTATGGCGGCCGGCGCCTACATTGAGTATGACCTCGCTGCCGCAACTCGCGCACGTGTGCTCTCGCTGGTGTGGCTACGCGGGGGTAACACGCAGTTGCGCATAGGCATGTGTCAGCCGCGTGTAGACATGGAATCGCGTATGCCTATGTTGGTACATTAAGGTTTCTCGACCTTAATACAATCTACCTGATTATTACTCCCTGGAAGGGACATGTGTCATCGGGATAGCGTCGGGGATTGCTGAAACTCGACGAATTAGTCCTCAAGGTTTAGCGAAACGTTGCAAAAATTGTATACCTTAAATTAATTTCTAATTGGATTATAATTGTGTACAGTATGGGTTTTTGTACATGTCACCTATATGAATTACGGTTGGTGCCAGTATTGTTGTTTCATATGGCGACTCAAACATCACACTTGCGAGAAAATTTATCACCAAATATCAGCGTTTCTCAACTGTTTCAACCCGAGGACTAGTAGCATGTTAAAAATAATTCTGCTGATAACTGGTCCTAATTTTTCGCCTATGTATATTCTACTAACCAGTCCAATCATTATCATAATCCTTAAAGAAAAGCCCCTCTCTCTGATGCCAGTTGGAAAGGTATTTTATAATAATAACAATGAAGTATTATTCTCACATCCCATACGAGATTTTTGTCTGGTCATTGAAATATTTTCCAGAGCTCGGTTTATAAGGCTTATGGCTTACACTCACTAGAAGCCTTGTACAGTATGCATTTTATGTTAACAATTTTTATTAATTTATTTTTGGTTATGATTTAATTTTTTTATATTCTGCCTGCGGACTTCCTGTCCCATCGACCAGGCGATGTCATACCATATGAAAAGTGAGAAAGTGCTCCTGGATGTTAAATCTTACAAAGAAAACTATGTACAGTTGCTATCGGAGCATCCCTGGAAACATGAATAAACCCTTTGTTTCCACTTCTGTTGTGCGTCCAGTGACAAACATTCTTTTTATTTCCGTTCCTATTTATAGGTTCGTTTCTAAGCTATAACCATCTCTGCAGGTCTTTTTCCACTCATTTTGGTTGAATTTTTGCACAACATCGATGGTGAAAATGTTAAGGAGTTTTGCGTAATGTCTACGTCAAGTGTGGCTTTAGGTTTTCCGCGCCATTGGAAAAATTCAACAAACATTTTCATCACTACACGCTCGTTCTATGAGCGAAAACGGTTCCTCCAAAACTGCGAGGAGTATCTTAGCCCTTTTATCACCGAGCAAAGAAACAAAATAATACTCGCTTCTTGATAATTTCGATGCAGCACTTTTATTCACTAAAATGAACTTTGGTGAAGTGCTGCGAGTGTCACCAAGCATATCGCATTTGTTACAACGGCCATCTAATTCTTCACTGACGCGTTACAAAATTCATCAGATGAACACTGTAAAGCAAATGCAAAAGAACGAATTTGTTTTCGGGTTACACCAGTATAATACGTAATCGTAGGTTTTCCCGGCGAATCTGCTGCTTCAAGCTACACCAGTATAAATCGTAAAACAGCTAAGTATTGTTCAAAGTTGCAAGAGAACAATGCGTAATCTGAAGAGACCACCAACTTATCTGTCACATCCATAGACGACAAGGCAAAGAAAGATTGCGTCTTTTTGAAGTTTCCATTCTAAGATTTCAAACTATTTAGGCATTAAATAAGTGTGCTACTGAGACGGAGTATGAACACCGTAACTATAAACGATGTGCACCACAGAATATGTTGCATCTCGACTAAGGTAGTAAAATAGTGAAAATTTGGTATTTGAATTCATATCTTACAAACTTTTATTTAGACACTTCCGTGGAATGTTTTCGTTACTTACTCTGTTGGTTCATCATACGTTAAGAAATTATTGAGTAAAAAGAGTTAACAACAAAGTTGTGTTTAATCTCGTGAGGCTTTTGGATCGGCCATTAGGCCATTAGGCCATCTGATAAATCAGCGATTAGTTAATTTGCTTGTAAATTTATTCATGTACACGATAATTATTGAACTTGTTTGAAACAAAACTGTTGACAGTAACAACATGAGTACGCCGATCGTAACAAGAGGAACGTACAACGAGAAAGCCATGGGAGATTGCATCAACAGGCCTAATTCGGATACATTGTGTTCATTCTGTGTATAATTTATATTTTTTTACATTCTCGTGAAACGTTAGATCATGTAGCAAAAATACAACCAGATATAAACAAAACAAAACTTTTTTTTTTCTTTTCAGGTTTCCAAAACTACTAGAAGTGACAGTAACAGAATCTTGAACAGTAATATTACTCTTTGAAGCAAAATGTAGAGAAATTTTTGCTATTCATCGATGATATTACTTTGACTAAACTCAATCAGTATCTTAACGTGAAGTTGAAAGGATATTATAAAAGTTTACTTAAATTCGAAACTCTTGGAATAAAATCATTCTTTATATTACTGAAAAGAATGTCATAAATCAAGTGACTTACAATGACATACTTTTCTAGAATTTTCAGCAACTGGGTGAATTAAATTCACTTGAAGCATGGTGCTAAACATTGCTCAGATAGTTTAGCGTTCTTTAGTTTGTTTCCAGTAACAAATTTTCGTTGTATAATACATACTTCTTACCCATCACAACATATAGTCTGGAGGTATGTACTACTAACGGTGGAGATTATAGCAGACTCCATACAGCAGAAATGAAGGCTCTTAAAAGAATGGTACAAAACGTCAGAAGAGACAAGATCAGGAATGAAGTGATCTGTAAAGAGATATCAGTCTATGAAACTCTTTGTCAAAAAATTGCCAAAGCAAGCTTGCGATAGCTGGGACATGTTAAACGGATGGACCCAACGAGGGTAACAAGGATATAGTTGGAAAAAAAGTGAATGGTAAAAGACAAATCCAGGAGGAGATGGTAGGAGCTGTTTAAACTGTATCTACAGGGGATAGGTGTACCATGGTCTAGAATGCAAGAAGATGAAATACACCAGGACAGACAAAGGTGGTGAGTGCTCTTACACCGCCCGGAAAACTGGAGACGGGTGAAGATGATGATGTGTTGTACCGATACAAATCTTATGTTACAAGCTCCTTTAAAATGAATGACACCAAACATGGTAAGTATTACAGGCACACAGCATTTAAATGTTCATTAATATTCATCTACTGAACTAACTAATTGGAAAGCACGAAGAAGTAAATAGATAAGGTGTTTGTATCAAACACTGTGCACCAACTCATTCCCTCTAAGAGCCCAACAATATTAACTATTCTTTCCTGTTAAAACGAGATTAATTCTGCTGTTCCCAGAGCCGACGGCGGCCTACGAAGCCAAAAAAGGGTTTAGCATCTGTCAGAGGTCTCACAGCACAAAGCTTGCCGCCCAGCAGAATAAACATTATTCAGTCGACAACGAGGGGGGAGAGCTGTCATCAGAGGAGGCTGCCCTGTTAACGTCTCCATCTGAGATACAACCGCCAGTCGCAGTCTATTAAAGCCACGGCCTTGTGTCAACGCTACCACAAACGGCAGCGAGGGCCGATCATTCATTTTTTTAGTCTCGTCTACCGGCAGACCTGAGGCCACAAAAAACGCCCACCGGCGTATGGCAAGGTGTCTACTACATCACCTGCCAGACGCCCACGCGACCAGACGCTGCTGCTCTTCAATTTCCTCTTCGGCCCTATCTGATCCCCACACATAAATTAGTGGCAGCAACTGCACGCTCATCAGGAACCTAGTTTTTGTCTCCTCACAAGCTGCTAAACTCAGATAAGCCAAGGCAGCCAAACGATTAATGAGGAACGCGACGAAGAAACTAGAACACAAACTCAACAACTTAGCTGTATATCAGGATGACAGAAAAAGTCAGTTGAGAGATTGTTAAATCATGTCTCTTATTAAAAACGTACTTCTGTTCTGACGGACAAACTTTTGTTTTTGCCTTGACTATCAAATTATTGGTTTGATTTCAAGTTTTAGGTTGACCTACTCTCTGGATTACTCAAGTTATATCCCACGTCTGGTCTTAAAGCTTACTATCAGAGCACAACCACTTTAAATTTGCAGCAGTCAGTGACTAAAAAAAGTACACATAGATAAATTCTATGGAAGGCAACAAGAAGAGCATTACACAAGTAAATCTTATATACAAAAATAGATGTTGTTATCGCATATATCCGAGACTAATAGACTTCCACATCGTTTGCCCGATCATCATGAAGGTGGCACACATAAGTATTTTTTCATGGGAAGGTTCCTACCCAAAAACAATCCAAAATCAACCCCCTCTCCTCCTTTACATCTCTTAATTTTATACAAAACCACATTTTTTATCCGATTTCGATGGAACTTTGCACACATATTCTTTAAAACAAAGATAAACTTACTGCCTACATTATGTTTATAAAACCCAACCCCTCAGCCCTTTTACCCCATTTAAATTGTGCAAATGTTCTTCATACAAATCTATGTTTTTTACCCAATTTGCGCACTTATAATTTAAAACAAGGAGAAAAATACTGTCGACATTAGTTTTACAAACACCAAACTACTCTTTCCCATACAATCCTTCAATTTTTCGAATGTTCTTGATACATTCCCGCAGCTTTGCACACGTATACTTTAAATCAAACGGAAAAATATTGTCTAAATTTGGTTTTACTAAAGCCCAGCCCCTCTTCCCCTTTACTCCCAATCCCTTGAATTTCTTTATAGAAACCCACTGTTTTAAATCCAGTCAAAATCGATTCAGCAGTTTTTAGGTTATGCCAGAATATTCATAAAACAAATGCGTCGTGATGACTCAACATGTGCGTCATATTTTAACTTGGACACCAAGCTTTCCATTTGTGAAAATCAATTAAAAATTTGTATTTTCTGCGTAGAGCCGGAACAAATAAAAGATACATATTTATATATGTGGTATGTATAATGCGTGGATGATACATGTTTCGGTTATCAAGCAGCAATTTTAACAGATGTTGTGATTAGGTTGAAATGCAGCCTGGAAGTGTAAACTGATATTCCGTATAACAGCATCCATTTCACACCATTACGAAAATTTTTGGAGTATTTCAATGTTTATTTCACTTCTGGAAATGGCTGGCGTCAAATTATTGAAACATGGTACACATGATTCACATCGGAAATATAAAAACCATGTTTGGGTAAATGAGTCTCAATAGACCAATCAACGCCGGGTACTCTGCCAGTTGTATATATAATATGAATGTGAGCTTAAGTTTTGTGTAAGAATCGAATTACAAGTGAGTAGGTGCAATATTTTTTATTCAATTTGATTTCTCTGTTTTTTCTGATTAATTTTAAAACGTGTCAGTTCCATAAGTAGTAGCAATTCTCATCACAGCAATGAAACAACCAACTTCAATCTTCCTTCCTTTCCTATCGATTGTACAGGAGTAAAAACGTTCATATCAATACCAGACTTGTATGGTATCGACATTGATAATTTTCATAAGTAAATTCTGTTTCCATATAATACTGCCATATTGATTTATTTCTGTCCCATCTTCCAACAACAAAAAACGTGGGGTGATTTGAGAAGTGAAATAAATTATTTACATAACTACGCAAGCGTCTAAATACCCGTCTTCGTCATATGAACTTCGCGGAGTTCGTCGCACGACTAACTCAAGCAAAACATCAAGCACAAGGCCACGCCACCGCGCACGTTTTTTTTTTTTTTTTTTTGGTCTTATGACTAAACACCTGGTCGTGGTCATTAGAGGCATGAAAGGATTGGGGCTAGGAACGGGAAGGAATTCTGCCATGGTCTCTTAATGGAAGCATTCGCTTGGAGTGATTTGGGGAGATCAATGAAAACCCATATCTGGATGACGGACGGGTATTCGAACCGACGTCCTCCCGAATGCGAGGCCAGATTGTTAACGCCTACCCACCACGCTCAGTTCCGTGCTCGCCATCCACCGTCCCAACACTCTAGTGGCGCATTCACACTTCAACTTGTAGGACCTACGATATCCGATTTTCAATTAAAAAAAAAAAAAAAAAAAAAAAAAAAAAAAAAAAAAAAAAAAAAAAAAAAAAAAAAACTCTTGATGAGCCGTGAAAGGGGTTACAGGAATACATGTAGGACGTGTTGGATATTGTTGGTCTCCCAGGCAACCAAAAAGGGTCCTTGCGACCACCAACCTATACATTTTGGAGGAATTATCCTACGAGTGTGTAATATGCGCCGCGAGAAAGTACGAGTGGAAAGTATTGCTGTGATTCGGAAGGTCTCCGGTTCAAAACCCGGGTCTCGGATGCAATTTTTAGAGACCTTAAATTGATCTTCACCTCTGGAAAAACTTTGATTTCTTAGTGCGAACATCCAAGGAATCTACCTATATTTTACGAATATCTGATGAACCTACAGTAAGGCTGAAAAAAAAAGAAATTTTTTAAATCAATCAATTACGCTTAAAGAACATTTAGTCCTAAAGGACCAGAAATTTCCAAACTCTTTCTATATGCTCTTCCATATCGACCAACCCGACACCGGCCCGCACCATCTAAAAGTAAACCGAATTAATGACATACGGTTTCGTTTGAATTCACTTCAATCTAGTGAGCCACAACAATAAGAAAAGTGTCGGTGCGGTGACAGTGCGGGCTCGGTACGGTCCAGTGTGGTCCGACCTTTACTTTACATGGAAGTTCATCCGTTACATCCCTATTATCAACTAGATAATTGTAGAAACATTTAATGAGCACAAATCCATGGTAGAGAACTCTAAGTATGATGATAAAGCGTTAAAGGTGAAAGATGATATTTTTTGGGTTATTAAATTACTTGTCAGTGACATTTTGTGAGTCAAAATGTCTACTAACGAGTAGGAGCTTTGTCTAACGAAGTTAAATCATGATTCGTGCTACATGACAGATTAAGCATTCGTATACCCTCGACACCCCTTGTTATCATATTCAAACGCATGGTAATATATTTGATGAAAGTGCTAAATGAGTGAAGAATATCAAATGCATTCCGATCGCAATAGTGGATTTTGCATGGCCGATGCACTGAAAACACGTTCTGTTTTTTCTATGGAATACTGCAGGATTTTCCTGACCATTTGAATCTTTATTCTATTTACATAATAAATGAACTCAATTATAAATAGAATAGTGCCTATTTAAAGGAAACGAACGACGATAAATAGTAGTAGCATTGCGTTCATCGGCTATCAATGAGACTCACAGGGGAAGCTCGTAATAGTTGCAAATCTGTCAAAATTAGTTACTGTTTGATACATAAAACAATTGTTAAAAATATCTGCAGGATCAAATACACGTATTTTCTTTCCTTTGATTGATATGTGTCACGTATCATCCTGAGCCAAATTGAAATCGAGTCCCCATTATAAACAGATTCCTCACCTGCCTAGCCAAAATGTGTTTGTTTCATCAAAAGCTCATACGCACAAGATTTAATGAATTTATCTCAAGAGCTGCGTCACTATTTTGAACTGCGTGTTATGGTTTATTGTGGAATAATGAGAGATTCGGCCCACTATACCTTCAATCTCCCATTCATTAATTACGAGAAATTCTATTCCACGAGTGCACATGCATAGCTTTCGCGATGGGATAGACTGAGGAAAATGCAGAAAAACGTCGCACGTAGTTATGTCTTGAATATGGGTTACCTATACCGCTGTAGCGATTGAACTAGTGGCGTCAAGCATGGAAATGGAACCAATGAGTAAGGTACAGGAAGATATAGCAGATAAACGCCCCGCTCCAGTCTACAACAGCCGTGCTGCGCGTTTAAGGGAAGCAGTCGGTGTGATCTTAATACCTCATCATGCAGCCAAGGGAATAAAATTGGAAAAATCATGAAATATTACCTTTTAAAAAAATAGACATTTCGCTTCCAAGTTACACTGGCAACTCCACTGTAATTTTAATTGTTTCATTTATATATCATTCAACTTGTACAGTGAATTGCTTCAAACAATGCACACCGGAGGCATACACTATTTGATTAAAAAACTCCATCCTCCATGCCGGACTAAAACCAATAACCCATTACTAGTGTACGAGCTAGATTCTACACTGCAAGAGTTACACAGCGTAATCTTATATATACATAAAAATAGACGTGTGATTTCCTATATTTCACTTTTCAGCCACCACTACCTAACACAGATCACTGGTGTTTGTTTGTGGAAGTAGCATGGAGTTTCCTGTCGTGCACAACGTTGGCCGAATACCGATAGCTGTGGGGATGTGGGAGATATGATGATTAAAGTTGGTCAATAGAGAGCGTTTTCATATTTCGACCAAAAATTTGTATCTTTTTATACTTCACTTTCTTGTCAGAACTACATAGCATAGACTATTGGTGTTTGTGTGTGGTAGTAGAATCGAGTCTCCTGTCGTGCACTATGGTTGTTAGATGTCGTTATCTATGGGGGTGTGGGAGATATGGAGGTTGAAAGTGGTCGACCTGCAGCAATTTCATATTCCTGCCAAAGACGCATGTGTCATAGTGTATCCCTTTTCAGCGAAAACTATCTATCGCACATCACTGGCGTTCATGTGTGGTAGTGTCACAGAGTCACCTTTCGATAACAACGTTGGCCGAATTTCAGTAACTATGGTATTGTGGAAGATATGGTGATTGAAAGTGCCCGACCAAGGATTTCGACGAAAGACATGTGTCTCCGCATATGTCCCTTTTTTGCCCCAACTACATAGCACAGACCATTGGTGTTTGTGTGTGGTAGTAGTATCGTGTCTCCTGTAGTGCACTATGGTTGTTAGATGTCGGTAGCTGTGGGGGTGTGGGAGATATGGGGGTTGAAACTGATCAACCTGCGACACTTTCAAATTTTTACCAAAAAATATGTGTCCCTGTGTATCACTTTTCAGCCAAAACTATGAAGCGCAGATCACTGGTCTTAGTGTGTGTTAGTAACTCAGAGTCACCCATCGATCACAACGTTGGCCAATTTCGGTAACTTTGGGAGTGTGGTTGAAAGTGGCCGATCAAGGATATTTTCGTATTTCCTTCAAAGACATGTGTGTCCGTAAATTTTACTTTGCTGCCTGAACTACATAGTGCTGATGACTGGCATTTGTGTGTGGTAATAGCATTGAGCCTCCTATCGTGCACTATGGTTGTTAGATGTCGGTAGCTATGGGGGTGTGGGACATATAGGGGTTGAAAGTGGTCGACATGTATTTTTCAATCCAAATGCTTTACAAACACTAAAAAAGTCGTGGGTACCAGCTAGTGGAATAATATACTGCTAGAAATATACCTGAATATCGGTTTTGTTGGAGCTACTGGACAGATGTTTCGCTTGTATCAGAGAAATTTTTGTTTGGACCTCTCAGACCGTTCAGATTGATAATAAATGCATTCTTACATAAAGTGCTTCGAACCTCTAACACCAGGATGACACGTATCTCGATCAAAATGTCAAAAAGAATAAACAAGTTCAAGAAAATCAGCACTACGACCCTCTAGAAATATTCCACGAGCTTATACTTAATTCGTATCTAAGATCTATGTGAAGCTCACTTCTTGGGATCCACGTACACAGGAATGAGAAAAGAAAGTGATGAAACGTTTAGAGCAGTTAGAAGGCACTCTAACCGAGCGTGGTGGGTGAGTGGTTAACGCTCTGGCCTGGCATTCGGGAGGACGCAGGTTCGAATCACCGTCCGGGCATCCAGATTTCAGTTTTACATGGTTTCCACAAATATTTCCAGGCGAATACCGGGATGATTCCTTCAAAAGGCAATGGCCGAATTCCTTCCAGTCCCTTATCCTCAGTCCCATCACACTTCTAATGACCTCGACATCGACGAGGCGTAAGTCCATTAGAAAAAAGAGGGCCCTGTATCAAGGAAGTTTCCTAGAGGCCAGTTAAGATTAATGTTAGGCCAGGTTGAACTTTTAAAACTCATTTACCAAAGTTTTACAGTTTCGTTGGACGTTACTTTTGGCGCTAGATTTTTTATTTTTTGTAGTATAACACATTTTATTTAGCTCTAAACATATGTTTAGCTACAGTGGAGGTTCTGCTGCGTTCATTCTACTATTATTAGCAAATGCAAATCTTTCACATAATGTACTGTTACGGCACAGGATGATCGTAGGAGTTAGCTAAGTGTGGCAGTTCTCCTGAAGTGTCCAACACACTGCTGCGTTTGGTGCTAAGAGCTTAGAAGCTACGGGGGACAGCTTAATGCGGCGGCGGTGGTTTACTTTCGGCGGTAGACTACACCTGTTGTTCGGCGGGCGGCGCGGCGAGGAAACTCAATACGGGAGACAGGATGCGGGGCTGCGCTGGAATAATGGCTGCTTCGTCCCGCCGCGTCTGCATTTACATATCGCAGAGTCGGCTGCGGCTCAATGGCCAATTGTGAGGGACGGGAAGGGAGTGCGCACTCCAGCAAGGAAGTCCTGTCTGGCAGACCATCAGCTGTACAGCCCCGAGGGAAGGGTCGGCCGTGCTATACCTGTGGACAGCTGCGGGCAACTTGTCGAGCGGAGGCCAAAAAATGACGCCGCAGCTGTCTCCGGCCTTCGTGTTTACACAGCACACGCTGCGGCCTTTATTACCTAAACAGCCACTCAAAGGCTACGCTCTGCAACCGCAGTACGATTGCTATTTTCGTTCTAATTTTTCTTTAATTGTGATTAACAAAAACACGAAGAGCAAGTCGTCGTATATTTTCTTAGTCAAAAGTGTCAGATTTAGTCTGTAACCCATGCATCGTATTTTGAGTATCTTTGATGACTATTACTGTGAACAGATCCATGCCAACTTGATTGGGCGGTTGCGCTAGAGCGCCGTTCTGCTTGACCAGGGGAAGACGACGCCAAGGTTCCAACTTCACATTTGATGTATAGTCTATCCTGTTAATGGTATTGCGGCCGGATTCTCTTAATCATCTATATAATTCTTGGGACGATTCTCGGTGTCTAAATAAAAAATCACACGTGTTGATTAAGTAAAACTGACACTTAATATACCGGGCCCTGCTTACAGCAAACACAAACACATTGGTATCCCTTTGAGACATGAGAAGGAATGTTGGTTAACATAACTCTGTCGTTCTCCAGTTATTTTTCGTACAAAAAATGGCGCAGCTCAAAAATAAATCCTTTTTAATTGGATCAAACATAAAACATTGTGGCATAAACAACAAATTGAAGAAGAGACTAACATCAGTAAATTTTCTAAGGGATTTTTCAGTGGACTGATCGAGGAAAACTAAAAATTTGACTATGGCCTTTAAGAAAACTCTCACCGACATCTTCTCGTCTCCAATGCAATAAGTTTAATTTTCTGATTCCTAGAAAAAGGAGTAAGCGTAAGGGGAAAGATGGAAGAAATTGTACTAACGTTTTTAGTCTGTCGTAACGAGTTAGGTGATGGTGCAAACGCAATGCGGGGAAATTCCTGGAAGGCGTTTAATGCTGAAGGCATTTTTCTTCTGACATTGGCTCTGAAGGAGTATCGAAGAACTAAAAAGTGGCTGCATATCTAAGAAGCAATTAATTTCTGACCCCATAACAGTAATAAGGCGAGCTTGGTGGATGAGCAGTAACGTTCTGGCCTCGCATTCGGGAGGACGCGGCTTCCAGCCCCCATCTGACCATCCAGATTTGGATTTTCCATCGTTTCCACAAATCACTCCAGGTGAATTGCCGGGATGGTTCTTTCAAAAGTCCATTGCCAAATTCTTTAAGGTTTCTTGCCTCCAGTCCGTTCCCACCTCTTATGACATCGATGTTGACAAGGCGTAAAGTCATAAAAAGGTAATAAGAGGATTCCATTTTTTAAAAATGATTTTATTACTTTTCATTTTTAACAAAGTAAATATTGATTTTGGTGTGGAACATTTCTGGTGAAATAGGAATGTTCTAAAATCAACTGATATTAAACGATAATTACAATCTTAACGAGAACTTTGTTGAAACAGCTACTCGTACTAAGTATAGAACAAATGAGGCTTGAGATGACTCAACCATCCTTACACACAACACATTAAATAATTTCTCAAGAATTTCTCTGAAAAACTTTTGTTGACACCAGAAACTATATGGAAATATAGTTGTGTAACTGACAAACGGAAATAACTTAAGATTTCGAACAGGGCCATGATACAACTGAACTCCATAGTTATGGTAGAAAGTCTGTATCCTGACGCATCTCATCAAATTATTAGCTACAACTGTTTAATTTATATTTCTGAAAGTGTTTGAACCAAATTTAGAAATAGGAAATATACAGGAAGTTAATTCATTTTAAGAAAATAGAAATTATATCGAATACCCATTTTTCTGTGTCATCTTCAAACACACAAACACATTGTTAGATGAATTTGCAGGAAAATCTGAAAACCACCACAGGATGAAAAAACTAACACTCAGAAGCGAATTTACTGTCTTGTTTTACTACTCAATGGTTTATGCATTAATAAATTCCATCATGGGGCTCAATATCTTGGAGAAATGTTAAAAAAGAAGTTATCATCATGAAGTCATTCATGTGTAAAATCGTGCATGATTAACTTGAAGGAAAGTGAATTACAACGAGCGGTCATCAAGTCACTAGTGAATTCTTGAATAGTTAGTGGACAATGAGCTTCTATCCCGTCGACGTGCATGAACTTAGTATGCAAGCGAATGGGAAAAATGAAGAAATACTGTTTGTAACGATTCGCTAAGCTCCCCGTTACATATGACTTTTTATTGTATTTATTGTATTTTGAATGATATATTTAAAAAGGCTTTCACGATAGAAAACTCAGAGGAGATACCGATATTTAACAATCGTACCGACAAAATTATGAATGATCTCGTTCTTGATGTCGAGGGAATAACTAAACTGCTTATGAATGTAAAAACCAATAAGGCTCCCGGACCAGACGGTATTCCTACAAGATTCTACTCAAGATACGCAAAGGAAATTGCACCGTATTTGATGAAATTGTATACCGTCTCTCTGGATCAAGGAAAAATACCAGCCGAATGGAAGACCGCTATCGTAACTCCAGTGTTTAAAAATGGGAATGTTAATGATCCTCAGAATTATAGGCCGATCTCGTTAACTTCAATATTTTGCAGGATTTTAGAACATATCATCTATTCGAATGTCATGCGGTTCTTGGATGAAGGTGAGCTTTTAAATCCAAATCAACATGGATTCAGAAAAGGCCGATGCTGCGAAACACAACTTGCACTTCTAATTCACGACTTGTGCCGAATTATAGATGAGCAATCCCAGGTTGATTTGGTTCTATTAGACTTTAAAAAAGCTTTCGACACTGTGCCTCACACTAGGTTACTTAGGAAACTTCGCGGTTACGGCATATCTAGACAAATATGCGACTGGGTTGCAGACTTCCTGAAGGGCAGAACACAGTGTGTAGTTCTCGACGGTGAGCGTTCATCACTTACTGAAGTGGGGTCTGGAGTTCCCCAGGGAAGCGTGTTAGGGCCTCTGTTGTTTCTCATATACATCAATGATCTATGCGACATAATAGGGGGAATGAAAAGATTATTTGCCGATGATGCTATGATTTATCGCGAAATCAAAACCCTGGACGACTGCGCTTTGTTACAAGACGATATTACGAAAATAATTGCGTGGTGTAAAGATTGGCAGTTGGAGTTAAACGCTAAAAAGTGCCAAGTCATGCGTGTGAGTAAAAAGGTGACACCATTTAACTATGAATATACGATTAATGACACTGTCCTTAGAACGGTAGATTCCGCTAAATACCTAGGGGTAACAATTCGTAATAATTTGTCGTGGAATGAGCATATTGAGAATGTAATGGGGAAAGCAAATCGTATACTCCGATTTCTAGGTCGTAATTTAAATCAATGCACTCAGGAAGTTAAATCGATTGTATACAAGTCACTAGTACGTCCTCACTTAGAGTATTGTTGTTCTGTATGGGGTCCCCATCAAAAGGGGTTAATGGAGGCTTTAGAGAAGGTCCAAAGAAGAGCCGCCCGATTCGTGACAGGTATATATAGTTGGAGGGAAAGCGTAAGTGCGATGTTGAAGGAGTTAGGTTGGGAAGACCTGGAACACCGAAGGCGTTGCTCTCGACGGAAGCTAATTGAAAAATTCACGACAGATGTATTTCGGAATGACAGACAGCAAATATTGCTACCAGCAACATTCATATCTCGAAATGACCGTGAAAATAAGATAAGAGAAATCAGGGCCAGAACCGATTCATTTCTGTACTCATTTTTCCCACGAGCGATTAGGGAATGGAATAGAAAGGATTTACCGGGCGAGTAAACTTAAAATCCGACAGGAGTAGCTTTCGATAAAGCACTCCAGCCATCCTGATCTGGGTTTTCCATGGTTTTCCCAGATCACTCCACGCGAATGCGGGGATGGTTCCTCACAATAGCCCATGGGCGCCTCCTGCCATATCCCTTATAACCCTTCCAAACCATAACCCTTCTCGATAGGTGCTATGCACCCTCCGCCACACACTTTTAGTGAATCGCGGAGTAATAATAATAATAATAATAAAAAAATAAAGTAAAAGAATTAGAATATTTTTCCATTTCTTGGGATGTCGACTGTATGTTCGAAAGATGCGCTTGAAATGGTGAAAGGCAAGGATTTGACGCTTCAGTGAAGGGTAGTCTGGCTGGCGCCTTTTGGGCAGAATGTTAAGAGGATTAGGGATTTCTGTCGGGCAGGCGGTAAACAGAATTCCTTCCTCCCGAAGGAGACATCGGCTCTCGAGGGTTGCCGAAACTTAACGTGGCCAAGAGAAGCACAGAATCACATGACGTCAGATGGTCAGCCAATCACAGGGAACATAGTACTAAGATTCGGGGAATTTTATGTTCTATGTCGTCTTCGAGCCACAAGAGGCGGAGTTAGAGTTTACCTCCGTGGCGGCAGAAAAAGACGAGGACACTTCCTTCCTGACTTCGTTCCAGTCGGGAGACCAGCCAAGATCACGCTCATTCCGGAGCCCAGACGAGTCGCTGGCGACTTGGGGTCCATGAGTGCTGGGCTGACTTGTGTCCTGGAGACCATCTGAGGCGCACTTCTAACTTGCGACTTGCCGCGTACTGCTGGCGTGGCCAGTTACGACGATCGACCAGGTGGTCATCTCCGCCCAGCGCTGCCTGCCGTGGAACGGTAATGTGTTTCTACGAAGCCATTCAGCCTGCAACTCCATTGAAACTGTACCACTAAGCGCATCTGAGATAAAGATCCTTGCTCTGATCTGATAAAACCACTGAGCTAGACTGTGTAACTGTCGAATGACAGGTTAATCATTCGTGGCGTCCCAACCCATTAAAAATTCATTACTGTTTGCTATCATAATAACTGGTAACATACTTTGTATTAGAATAATTGTGAGATTTCTAAAGTACAACTATACTTGTTTGCTTGCATTTAAAGGGCTCATTGTACGTCTGAGCGTTGCTTAGAAAATTGCACAACCTCTTGTTTATTAACGTAATGGTAAATATGCTCAGATTTGTAGATGCCATTGTAAAAATCTTTATTAAAATGTCTTTTTGTGACAGTTTAAAATCCCAAAATCATCCACTTCTCATTTGAATAATTTACATTTTGATATTCAATTATAGTACCCTGTATAGCGTAAAATATTAAGAATTAATTAATAATTCTCCCCCCCCCCCTGGTGATACGCTACAATTGGCGAACCCAAGCGTTGGGGCTCGAGTAAAACATGGTATTGAAGCCCAGAATTTTGAATAAGTTGCATGGAGTGTTGCAAATGGCTTTTGGCAGTTTTATTATTCTTGTAGAATAATAGATAGTGCATAACTTCATTTTGATGTTGCATTCATTACATGTATTTTGTGTTTGGTTTCTTTTGAAAATTTATGTGTTCTTATGTGCTCATGTTTCTGCTTAATTTTGATGTATAATTTGTGCGAAGGTTCTGTCCGCATGCACTTGCTATGTTTATCCATTACAGCGTTGATATTGATTTTTGTGATTTGTCTGTCTTTTGAAATTTTTGTTTGATATGTGGTGCATCATTTGCTGAATTTGGGGGAGTTTCGTATTGTTTTATTGAACCGCGAGAATTGCTGGGGTATTTCTGTTTTTCCCTGTGTTTTGTATTGAGATTTTGTGTGATTTTTTCTTGAGACTTTCGATTTTGTGCGACTTCGGGTTTGATAGTATAGGTCGTTCATGAAGCTTAGATCTGGGGCTGTCATAATGGAAAATTTAAATGTAAATTCAGACACCTAGGAGATCATGAATGAATCGATTTCCGACGCAGTTAATCCGGGCACTATTGTAAAACTCATAGGGTTGCAAGTGTTGATTTAACTTCCGAAGCGGGGTACAGCTCGCAATCTACCATATGTATTGGTGAGACAGAGACGGAAAATTTTCCAGATGTCCCTGACGAAAGTGCCTCAGCACAGTCCAATGCTAGAAACACACATGCAACAGAAAACACAGCACCATCTCAAATTGAAAGCACACTACAACTAACGGATATTATGGCATTCTTAGTGAAATCACAAGAAAAAAATAGAGTCACAGTTTCAAAAATGGCAAGACGACATGAAGTCACTGTTTCAAAAATCGCAAGACGACATGAAGTCACTGTTTCAAAAATCGCAAGACGACATGAAGGCACATTTGTCAGGAAAAATCGACGCACTTGACAGGCACCAAGACCGTCTACTCCACGTCATTGAGGGCAGATTATCGATCTCTCCTCAGAAAACAGAGAAAAGTAATGATAGTGGAGAAGCGAATGTAAAATCTGACGTCGCGATTTTATCCGAAGTCAAAAATGATTTGCAAACACAAGAGGTAGATCGCACGCTCAGTGACGACAACATGTTGATTATTCGCGAGCAAACCACAACAGAATCGGAGTGTGATCACTGCGATCAGTCTGAGGAAGTGTCTCAGCTTGTCGAATTGCCGATTGCCAGTGAATCAGCTGACAAAGTCTCCACTCAGCGTCTAGTGAAAGAAATTTTTAGTTTGAAAGCAAAAATTTCTGAGCTTAATAATCTCAGCTGTATAACGGGTACCGTCTCGGTAGTAAAGCGACAGCGGTCAGTGAAACGTAAAACATTTTTTGGGCACGAATCGAAGGATCGTCAGTACATGTCTTTCATTAAGGCAAGAAGAATGTCCGTTGATGTTTCAATGCTCAGTGAAAAGCGAGATTTCTCTCAAAATTCGCAGGCAACGTCCTGCAAAATTCTGTCGAATACGGCAAAGCTGTGTATTCGGGAAACAGAATAGGTTTCCAAAAGAAAATACATGGACGCATTAAAAGTCACTGAATAATCATTTCTAATCATGATTATCTAGCGTGCAAATGCGGCGATGAAATAGCTGAAATTTAATGTTGCCGATTATGGAATCCTAAAAATATGGTACTGTATGTGATATAGCTTCTATTAAGTTGAATTAAAAATTAATAAAGAGTAGGTGATGCTAAATGCTGAGAAAGGAAGAAAGTACCAACGCGACAGAGTTCGAAACCTTTCATTTATAGAAGAAAAAGCTAGTTAAAGTAAATTCCGCATTCGGAAACTAGATGCTGAACCAACTTTTCCTAACTTTATATGAATTCGCGTGAGACTTCTAAGTCATTCTGACTATCTCACATTAACGGACACAATTTAAAAGGATGGCTTTACGTAATTCCCGTAATCTTAAAATTTACCACACCACCTAAATATTATGCAATCATGAGCATATGGTGTGAAGGAAGATTTTCACGTTTCTCCTCAAGTCTAAACTGTCACTACGATCAAATGGCGACGTTAAAAGAAATAGTTTCCAAGAAGTGTAATGTACCATGCAGAAAATAATTTTGCGATCTGTGGTGCAAATGAATAAAAACCACTGAGCTAGACTGTGTAACTGTCGAATGACAGGTTAATCATTCGTGGCGTCCCAACCCATTAAAATTCATTACTGTTTGCTATCATAATAACTGGTAACATACTTTGTATTAGAATAATTGTGAGATTTCTAAAGTACAACTATACTTGTTTGCTTGCATTTAAAGGGCTCATTGTACGTCTGAGCGTTGCTTAGAAAATTGCACAACCTCTTGTTTATTAACGTAATGGTAAATACGCTCAGATTTGTAGATGCCATTGTAAAAAAAAAATCTTTATTAAAATGTCTTTTGTGACAGTTTTAAAATCCCAAAATCATCCACTTCTCATTTGAATAATTTACATTTTAATATTCAATTATACAGGGCGTTCGCCGGGAAACGCAACCCACTGTTAGCGCTACAAGGAAGAAACTGCTCCCGGCGAGCGAGCGCTCAGTTTCCGGTATTGTTCGACCGTCGGCCGCGGACTATTTCATAATAATTACGCTTCATAAACTTCAGAAACTTGTGTGCTAAGCATTTAAATGTGACGTAATTCATTAGCTTACCTTATAAAAGATGCTGGAAGTGTTGACCCTCTTGTGTAATGCACATTTCACATCTTCTGAACATATTTCGAGACACACGCTGCCCTAACTGACTTAATGATTTTTTGGGTGACTGTTCTAGTCGAAAAGCGATATCGTCAATTTTCTCCTCTGTGAGAATACGGTTGACCGACAGTCTCTTTTTGTTAAAAAATGAACCCGTTTCTCTTACTTTTTTAACCAGACGCAGAATTGTTGATTTAGCTGGCAGTAAAGCGCCAGGAAATTCGCGACGAAATTTACTGCGACGACTTCTTCTTCACATATGTATCGTAGAGAAATATTCTTTGTTGCAAACTGTAACGTACCATAATTTTACTCACACTCAAACACGGTACAGATTAATAAGAGTATGAATCCCCAAACCAGCCAAACCGCAAAGAAACGTTTATTCACAACACTGATTAATAAGAGACTGAAGTCACAAACTATCTACAATGCAAAGAAACCGTTCTTAACAATGTAAGGGTCACTGCACTGCACTGTTGGGGCAGCGGAGGTGTTAAACAGTGCGGTGATTCACGGTGGCGTGTGGCGGAAACTGCTGGCGGGACTGACCGAGCAAGTTGCCGACGGCAACAGACTGGGAGGTTAGCGTTTTCCGGCGAACGCCCTGTAGTACCCTGTAAGCGTAAAAATATTAAGAATTAATTAATAATTCTCTCCCCCCCCCCTGGTGATACGCTACATGTTCAACAGTTTAATCCACTTGTATGGAATGCTGGACTTTTTACAACTCTTCAATATGTTGAAAAAAAAAGAATCCTTAGCATGACCAACACATTTGGATCGAATAAACATGATGCCCGCCCTCCGACGCAACTGTCTAGAATGCTTTCCAAGACAATCTGGAACTACTTGGTACCGATGTAACATTGCTTGAATATCCCATCATTGGAGCAGTATAATTAGAACTACCAATGATCAAAGAACTGTGTGAGTTAACAGCGGTGTGTGCCTACAGAAAAGAAGGGATCTGATCAGTGCTAACCAGTAACCATCCTCTTCGACCTCTCAATTCAATGCTACTGTCATTTAGTTAAAAATAAAATCGTTTCAAATTGATGCAACCCTCCATGATGCAATTAGCGACATCATTTGTCTAGGTAAAGTGATTTTCGCAGTTTGAATAATGGGAAGATTGTTGTTATCTTCCAGCTCATATATGTGACGGAATTCTCCTGTTGGAAATGCGTAGTATATGGCCTACAATGAATAAATATGTCACTTCAACCAAAGTCGTTCCTCTGTGGTTAAAGGCAATACAGTTGTCATTATTAATAACCTTTGTCGTACCACTCAGTCTTCCGACAGACATTTTCGATATGCAGCTGACACAGTGTATCTGAAAATATCGAATACCACCATGCCACGTCCCGAGCGTGGTGGGTGAGTGGTAACGCTCTAGCCACGCATTCGGGAGGACTTGGGTTTGAATCCCCTCCGGCCATCCAGGTTTGGGTTTTCCTCAAATCATTCCAGGCAAATGATGTGATGGTTCCTTCAAAAAGTCAGTAGCTGAATTCCTTCCATTTCCCGCTTCTAATGACCTCGACGTCGATGAACAGATCAAACCTTGAGTAAAAATTCCACATACGCTTGACCATTCGCAAGTTGTCCACTACGGTTGTTCAGCCTATCAGTAACTCAAACGCCATTATACAAGCGAACCTACGACTTTTCTCCATGGGAAAGATTTTGCAGCAGTGTCAAATATATCTTATTAATGCTAAATTCTCAGTGTTACCTAGAATTACGTTTATAGATAAAACCTGCAGCAAGTTCAAATTAATACACTTACTCTATCACTGGAGCAAGTTGCCTCCATGTGATGATCTATTCAATATACGATGTTCACACATTTTGTCACGTTAGTACTAATTTCCTTGTTTGCTTTTACTGGCGTAGTACTGTATCATCGGCTTTTGCACAAAATAATATTCAAATAGCGAGATAGTCCTTTAAAAATTTATCCCTAGACATTGAGAAGCCCACCTCGATGTGTTATTTGTTGCTGCACCGTGATGATGACCGGCGCTGGCAGTATTTTTTTTTTTTTAACCATTATGACTTGGCCAGCAGGTTAACAGAGGTGGTAGCACACATTCTCCAAACACCAGAGTCCTGGTTAAATGCTAAACCTCTCCGCTGTGCAAACGGAGTGAGGGCTCACGACGCTGATGATGGTGATCCATCCGTCAGTTCCCACGGTATCTTTAGGAAGAGTAGGCCACCACCAGGACTCCTCCTATCTCGTCTTTCATCTCTCACCCACAATACAAACAACAATCTACACTAATGCGCACCGTACCAGGAGTGAGAGAAATACATGTACCAAATAATATTCCGTTAAATTTGTTGCTTTTCTCAGACTATTATGGAGCCAGTACACTGCCAGGACGACAGTAATGGACAATACACGATTACACGGGTGGGAAAAAGAGGACGCTAAGTCTTCTACACTTGCTCAGTGACTTCACTTGACTACTTACAACCTTGCTAGCGAAACCTTACCTGTTTGCTTGCGGCAGTGACCCGTTAACAAACATGCTGCTAGAATTTTGATTATATCGGGCATATCTGCAAGTAATAGATAGCTTAGGTTTAACTGTGCATCGAAAAGCATTATCTTTGTATGCGTGATATTCCAGAGTGTTGCAACTGTTCTATTGTCAGATACCGTGATCAGATTTCACGCCTTGACGTCAATTGTCTGGTGTCTGGTTTCAAGAGGTCTATACTTTGTGGGCGATTGACAAGTGGGAGGACTCCGGAGTCGATTTGACTCACCTTCGGGTTTTGCTAACCCTCTTGTAATCCGTCTTGCGCTATCTTCTTGCTTCCAGTGAGGGCATCTGCACTTGGTCCACGTCCTGATGTTAGTAATAAATAATGGTTAAATAACGTCAGGACTGACACCAGCTGGTTTACGTCCAGCAACGAGGATAGGAAGACTAGCACTTGTGAAATGACTAGCTGATAATCTACCATTTATATGAATGACACGACGCTAACGCTGAACAACCTGTTTATTGTAGCACTTGTCTGTACATGTTACAATCGTTGGGGCGCTACTAGAAGGCTATTTCCTACTCGCGTCTATGAGTGATGGCTAATACACTGAATAAATGGCATCGCTGAGTAATATTTTATGTAGAATGATTGAATGGCAGACTGAACTTAGCGGAATGTATTGCTGGCTAGACTAGGCTGACGAGAGGCGGCTTAACTACAAGTTAACCCATCTTGTCAACTAAACTGCTCCTGATGAGCTGAGAGTGAATAAACTATTCCGTGGCTACACGCTACATCGAGTTTGACGTCATTGATTCCAGTTCGATCCACTTGAAGGTGACTCCTTCTGTCGGCATTTAAGCATTATGTGGAGTAACAAACAACCTTACACTGAATTTGCATTAGCGAGGCCTGTTATACTTTTTTACTAACTCCAAAAATATTACATTAACTGAAATATCATATTTTTCCGTAATAAATCCGTAAGGTTAAAAAGGACACTCACACTATTAGCAAAACAAAATCCGCTACCATTAGAATGTCATTACATAAAGAACCATTACCGGCCGGTATAACAGTAAGGAACAAGGTGTGTGGAACTTAAACTTCAAGCTGCAAACTCGAACATGAGAAATGGTAACATCAACTATTTTAGCCTTTAATCCATCTCAGATTCAACATGTGAACATTAAAACCCGTTGCGTTCTGGTGATGTGAATCCCGTGATAAAAACTTTCTTGTCCTGCTCGTTGTTTATCTGTGCTAAAGCCTTTTTTTGTACAATAATATGTAAGTTTTTGATTGATAATTAATTTTTATTCAGTATCAATAAAATCTGTATCAATTCTTTGTTTATTTATTTTATGAATGACACTGTTAATATACTAGATTGAATTCAGATATGTAGTTGTGAATTTGGTTGCTTCATTTGGTTTGTAATTCATGTAGAAATAATATTATCCCCTATCCTTCGTAGATTATTTGGTTCATTGTTATATGTTCGAAAATGGGATATTTAATATGATTATCTTTCCACGGTATCCAATCTTGTAAGTAAATTATATCAACAAAATATTAATTTTTCGATCTGTCCAATTAAGTACCACGTGACACCGGCCCCTGTTATACACAGGTGGCTGTGTGAATTATGAGAGGGGGGAAAGGACCTGTGTCCTGCCCGGATTGCTAGATCCGGAGTACCTAAGGAGTAAAGTCAGTGTTACCGTCTAAAAAACGTGTAACTCATTGTGTTCTGTATGATAAGTTTTTTTATGTGTAGTTTATGAGGCGGAGATTGGGAACTATCACCTTGATGATCGTGGCAACCCGCATTCAGGGCGGCTGGCATGCGTGGACCATGACTCCAACCTCCTCAATCCAGTGAGCCACACTAGCAGGCAGGTATAACATGAATATTAACATTCATAAGGGATACTTCATTTTGTATCACTGCAACATGGGCACGTGATACACGACAAACTATAAATTTCTGCTGGGCGTTATGTTACGCCAGGAAAGTGTACTCGTTGCTTTTATTCACTAAATTAAATAATTACGGGAATAGGAGTACTTCAATTCCGGATTTTTATACTGCTTAGACATTAAAAGAATTAAATATACTAGACCGCTGCGATGTCAGAGGTGCCTGGTGGATGGCGGCAGACGTGCTGACTTCTCGAGCCGCGCAGCCTTCAGCAGGCGCGATTAGCATGTCGGTCGGTGTCACTGGCAGTGTACAGATGCCTGCGTTTTGTGCGGCCCCAGCTGTGTGCATTGTGCTGGCTAGTTGGGGCGCGCTCAACAGATGGCAAATTAAATAATGCCAGCCCGCGAGCTCTGGTTACCGGACACAGCTGTCTGCGCGTCGTTATACTGCGCACGTACGCGGCCAGTTACCAACGGGGTACTGTAGGTCTAGGTACCCATCGTATTACGCCTTGAATCTTCAAAATCGAAAAATTTTGTCACTGATACTCATAGAACTTCTTCTTTTTCCCATATTCAATGTGACCGAACTGGATTTTGGCTATAAATTCCCTATTTCTAGCATTCTGATACAAATTTTGTGAACAAGACGCAAAACATTTGCAATAACTAATAATTTTACACATCTGTCATCTCCGATTGACCCGAGCTTAGTGGGTGAGCGGTCATTCCCTGGCCTCGCATTCAACGCCTTCGAGTCCCGTCACCCAACATTTTGATTTTCCATGGTTTCCTTCAATCACTCCGGGTGAATTATGGAATAGTGTTTCAAAAGGTCATTGCCTATTTCCTTCCTGGCTCCCAGTCATTTCCAGCCTCTAATTGCTTCGATATCGACCAGTAGTAAACCATAAAAAAAGTTACATGCAGAAACGTGTAGTTGAAATTCTGGTGAACGAGATTGTGCAATGTATAAGGCACCACGACCCTGCCGCTGGTCCTTTATTTGTTTTGTTTATGAGTGTTGTTCTCTCAATAGTGCAGGCGGGGAAGAAAGTGCCTGCATTCATGTTTGATGGCATACCTAATGGCAGCGCCTTGGGAGCGGCAGTATTGTCGAATCGATGGCGAGCTGCACAGCCCGCTCCAGCCAGCAGATCCGTGGTGCGGCCAGCCGCAACACAGACGCTCTGTCGCTCGTTAAGCCCTCATTGAAACACCGTGGCTCAGCGCTACGCCAAGCCGGCCTTCCGCCAAGACGAATAGTCCTCAGCACGGTCAGTGGCTCCAATATCCCCACTCGGCTAATTTCATCCATCGTGAAATGTTGAAGGCCAAAACAGGATGGAGTACGTGGATGGATCAGTTCAAGAGGATCACGCTACTCTGAAGTCAAGGAAAAACTGGGCTTGCAAGTTAACACACACTCAATGACTGAACAAGTATGAAATATTCCGATATGGGCATGAGGCTGTGAAATGAGTCACATGACTAATTATGAAGCTGATTAATGAAACAGCAGGGGTATTATATATAAGGTTTGTAGAATCAGGAACCTTTCACGTATTAAACAATATTTGCAAGTCTCTGTTGCTGTTAACACCAAAGGGAAGTAGGTTACAATCTTCCTGTGAAGGAAATACTATGCTGACGATATTTATCGCACAACTTTCAACATATGCGACTCCAAGTTTATAGTAAGTAGTTTGTTTTTGTAATTATTAACTCTTAGTAAATCAATTGACAATGAAATAATTTGAATACATGTACTCGCTGACTAATTCCACAAACTGTTCTTATTGTAATGTCATTGGGTAGTATTAAGTTACAATAATCTTTGGTCCGCGGGCGCGGCCAGAGATCGAAGAGAGAGAAAAGTCACGCGGTGTATATTTTTGTTTTTTTTGTGATTGCTGAAGTGATATAGAAAGCGCGGAGTTTACTAAAAATGCTATGACATTTACCTATCTTGGTTTATTAAATATTTCTTGCTGTCGGAGTGTATATTTGGTTTTTTTTTATTTAACATTAAAACCAACCAACTGACAGACTGGTCATATGTAGCACAACCTGCCAGGATTAAAAAGAGCATAGGCAGGTTAGGTCTGGCTTACCCTGCCAAGAGAGAACGGCAACAGCCTGCTTATATTCTGGCGACGTCTGCCAGTATTAGTTTCAAGAGAGATAAGGAATGTTGTAAACTGTTGTGGAAGAGTATTAAATATAAGTATAAATATATAGGTATAAATACCTCATTCTATAGAAACGATGAGGCGTAGAAGCTATACTAGACATCGCTCTTGTACCTTTATCTGAAGACCCAGGCTTCACAACACTTTCCATAGGAGAATTATCATTAACGCTGTAGAAGTTGTTCCCTACCAATATATACGAGACGAAGAATGTTCCGAGTCAAAACAAACCATCAAACCGTTGTTTCAAAAAATTGTGAACCTGGTCTTCGTGTTCTCAGAAACTGTACCACCTAATCTCTGCTCTCCGATAACCTATTTACTGCATCATCCAACAGAAACGGTATGTTTATTTTTAAGAGAAACTGGTAGATTAAAATACATTGGTGTAAAGTTAGCGATTTCATGCGTTTATTACTATTGACAATGATAATAAAATGTATGATAAAGGCAATTTATTCCAGTGAAAAAAGTAACGGTTTCGCGTCGTCAGTCATAAAAAGAAAACGAACAAACAACATATCTGTCAAATAATTTTAGTAGTATAAATAAAAAGATTAATGATGTCCTAATGTTATCCTCACACTCAATAGTAAGAGTTCCAGAAATCACAAGCTCCGCAAGTTCAAGAGAGAGCTTTAATGATTATTAATGACGTTTGTATCTGAGTTCAAATTTGGTGATCTACTTAAATAATGGTAACTAGTTTTATATTAATTGATTTACGTGCTCGAATTACACAAACCTGTCACAATCCCTAACCAGTAAAATAAGTCTGTTTATGTTGTGACAGATGCAGTTAACAGACAGGAGGTATACAGTATAATTTCCAGTAGAGATCTAAATAACTTGCTCTGAGTTTATCGAGTTTCGTAATTATCTATTCTGAGGCCAAGAGTGATAAAACGGGCAAGACACGTCACGGAAAATGACCTAGCCCACCCGCAAAAAGATTCTCAACAAGAAATGATAATCTCTTCAGATAGAACATACGCTCTTAGATATATGGTTTCTTCAATCACCTACCGCAGAATTTTTCATAATGTTAGTGTTAATAATAATATTTATAATAATGTTAGTTCCAAAAATCTTAACGTCTGTTTTCTGTCATAATACATATGTTAGGTTCAAAGAACGAAAACGCTAATTGAGTGAAAAAGAAGTCCTCAACGCGTCTTAGCTTCTTTAAAACAGTCTTAACACGTTAGGGCACTTTCAAAAGTAGCCAGAACGCGTTGTGGCTAACTAAAACACCACAACACGAAATTCGCGAAGTGGCTCTCATGATATTTGACTTTCACGCGTGTGGTTCTTAAAAAAATCCACAATGGTTCCTGAACGTTAACTGCGTAACCACGACACGATGGACAGGTTGTAACTACGTCTTCTGAATGTTAGTTAATAATCAGGTGATGCTAAGACAGTAAAACACTCTTTTCCATTATTCTTAATTTAACTTTAATCATTATCTAAGTTGACAGTAAAATTATTAAAACAAAGGAAGTTGATAAAAAATTTATCAAGAATGTTGCTAAGTTATTTATTTTTACATGAACTATTACCGTGACATTTTGAGGTACATTTTATGTTTTATGAGCAACATTTGCATATTTTATTAATACAGTATCTTTTACAGTCACATATTATAAGTCCTTGCTGGCTTCCAGATGCTAACATTCTTGATTTGAGATTACGTCATGAATGTTAATAAGATTACTCTCTGAAACTGTAAATTCATTATGAGCATAAAGTCGATCAAGAAGACTTTCCTTGTATCGTAATTGATAGAGACTTGGTGGATTAATACTGATAACAACAACTAAAAAAAAATAAAAAAAAAATATTGAAACTGCATATCCTTTATTAACTTTGGGCAAACTACCTAAACCATTAGAACCAATTTCAACTACAGGAGATTTTCAGTTGGAATGTAAATGTAGTGTCCTTGTGTCAATACTTGATAGCAACAAATCACATTGAGCTGGCTGTATGGCCCAGTAGCCGAATTCCAATTTAAAAAAAAAAAAAATATCGCCTGATTATTAACACGCAGAAGATGTAGTTACAACCTGTTCGTCGTGTCGTGGTTGTATCAACTAACATTCAGAACGTGTTGTGGCCAAATATCGTGAGAGTCACGACGCGAATTTCGTGTTGTGGTCTTTTTTAGTTAATATTCTGGTTATTTTTGTAAGTTCGCTAACGCTGATAACGTATAACGGCCGTTTTAAAGAGATAACTACACGTTGTGGACTATTTTTCTATCAATGAACGTTTTTGTTCTTTTAGCCTTAACTTTATTATGTTATCAATCCCACAGTGATTTATATATAAAAAGCATGTATTATAATCGTTGTATTAACTCTATGGATTCCGCAGTATTTGTAGACTGTGTAATCATTAGATAGTTTTATGTGTAGTAATCTGAAATACATGGCCAGTGAGGTAAGACGAACTCTCGCGTTGGTGTCATGCGATGTAGGAAGTTACTATTAGTAGGGCAGCTCATTATTCGCTTTGATTAGATATACTTGATAGGCGCTAAAAGTGGATATGTGTAGAAATCACTAAGTTACGTAAAAAGTGTCCAAAAATCGTGGAATCGGAATATTATGACAGGAAACCCATTGAGCCTGTCTCATGAAGAGAACTAATACGCAATTTGTTTAAAAATAGCAAGAAATTAAAAGAAAGAGGGGTTACTGCGGAGGATTCTAAAGTCCGATGGGCTTGAACTAGCTCGGGGGTCTCTGATGCCGTGTGGGCAGCTTCTCTTTCAGCGTGGTCTTGTCTACTTTCTACAGCACGAGCATCAGATTCTTGGATTCTAATAACTTTAGCTGCTAGTGCTCTGCTTTGGCTAGGTCTTACTTATGCCTGAGCGTATCAAACAAGAGATGTACTGATGCCAAAAACTATTAGGTAAAAACAAAATTAAAGTCTGGTACAGCGCAAATCCATATTTGTGCTATATGATAACTGTATCTGTCATGAAATTTATGAAGAGACAGATCATACAGGAACTGACTGCGACAGCAACAAAACATAATCGACCGACTTAACATTATAGAGACCTACACACCCTATCCGTATGTCTGTCACCATCCGGTTAGTTTTCAAAATTTCTTGGCAAAATGTGTTATTTATCGCGAAATGTGTCTTATATCTTTACTTATAATACACAGCATTTCCTTGCAAAATTTCATCATGATCCCTTTAGTCATTAGTCCTGTAAACATAACAATCAGACAGAAAGACACGGTTACTTTTTATAATATCATATATATAGTGCAGATCTGTATCGGCACGTCAACATTGCGTGTCGACTATAATTACGCAAATAAATTAATTACATCTGGGAATAGGTCCGAACTATATCTTCAGTATGAATGAAAGCATCGCTAACCCTCGGTTTGCTTCGGTATTATGACGCACTGCAATCTGTCCTTTCCTTTTAAATAATGTTTGGTGCTTTCTTTATCTTTGCCTTGCTTTCCCTAGACCTTCCCGTCACTATCCACTCTTTTTCCCCCACTCCTTCTGTGTAACATGAGATATTTGTATTGGTTGAATATCCAGTACATTTGGTGGCATGTTGAGATAAGTAGAGGGTTTGTTTGAGCTCGGTAACGAGTGAGACTGTGGACACGTGCTGACAGGCTGAATGTGAGCTCGACTCCGGTGCAGCTGTGACCACCGAAAAATCGAAGCGGCTGCAGTGACGGCCGTCTGCGTGATGGACTGACGGGCGCCTCGCCCCTAATGGGCTGTCCCGACCAGCACACATCACCGCCAACCGTCAAAATTATTCACCGCCCTAAAAGCGCCACCGGAAAGGATTTACTGCGCACGAATTCCGATGGCTCAACCTAAATCATGTTTTCTAAAAGAATTTTCCCTTTGAAGGATCAAAGAGGACAAACCTTCCTAACAAATTATACGAATGGCTATATGTACGATTTTGTGGACTAAGCAGTTAATGGAATAAGAGTGTAAAGAATGAGTCCGCCCCGTTGCGGCACCTGATGGTGTCCGGTGTTGACAGTTGGTTAGTTGGTTCCAGTCGTGTTGGTGGGAGAAATTTTCGGGTGGGAGGGGATATTCTTCAACATCCCAAAATTGGTACTAATCAGTTGAACTTTGTATAAACTGCTTCCTTATAAAGTCCTCTTCACGTTTTGCACTCTCCTTTTTCGAAAAAGTCGCCACAAATTAAATTAAAAATGCTGAAATATGACATTTTAGCGCAGCTATTAGATGCCACCGGCACTCCGAAATCAATGGTAATCTCTTGAAATGTTGGTTTATTTCTTTGTTGTAATATTTTCTTGCCCTTTTAGCTTCACTCCGTTGTAAAACATCGCATCAAATTAACAGATACAAAATACTTATCCGAAGTGCAGTTCAACAAGGCTCGCCATCTTAGAATCGATATAACCAGTCAGAGATTATCGATTGCTTCCGTTGTAAACAAATGCGCAGTTTCCGAGATGGACACCCGTAAATTTTTTACTCTTGGTGCAGGCCGAATTTCAACCTAACCAAGATCACTATGACAAAACGAACCTGTTTATGTTGATATGATCCCTGTACCGATTATGTCATTTTTGCAGTGTTGCTAACATTTCGCCTTTGCGGAGTGTCCCACATTTCGACATTTTTAATTTAATTCGTGGCAACTTTTTCGAAAACGGAGAGTGCAAAACGTATAGAGGACATTATAAGGAAGCAGTTAATATAAATTTCACTAGGTCAGTACCAGTTTTGGGATGATAGAGAATATCCTATCCAAATTTTCATCATCGGGACTTCACCGGCAGGTTAGGTAAACAATTCCTATTCACCAGATTGAGCTCCAAAGTCCTAGATTAAATCTCAAACCTCTCCACAGTTTATATGAAGTGACGGCGCGTGGCGCTGTTGATGGTACTTCGTCAGTCGGATAGGGACGTTAATCCTGGCGACCCTGTTGGTGTCTTTCTGAAGATTAGGCCTGAATGGACCATCCCCGGGTTTCGCCGTCTCCCATCTTCATCTGTTATTTCATACAGCAAAAACAACACTCTGTATTCAACACACAATCTATCACAGTCATTCACACCTACAACACATACCAACACACACTGGATGCTGTGACGGGGAAACCACGACCACCCCAGTTCCCAGGAGAGTTCCCATGGGCTAATACATCCACTATTGTAATTAACTACGCCCGGAAGTGGGTAAGGCATCACAAAAAGAAGTAACAACATGAAGAGACAGAAATTAACATCCAGTCCAGCGAATACAAGCATGTATTAAAAAAATCACCAATCCATTGCACCACTGTCATCGTACATCCTTCTTCGATGGTCGCTCACTGACGTACCGGAACATACTGGGACTCGAGATAGCAAACCTAAAATGCTGATTGCATAGGTGAGTTTCTCTAGATCATAACAAAAACTGACAACTGCGATATGCAATTTGTATTTGTCATTAACATGCGATTAATGGAAGATTAATCGTTAAACTGCGGCGCAGATGTTTTGATGCACGGAAGGATTAACGCGCTGAAAACTTCTTGAAAACATAAACCGTTGGATAAATGCTCAAAGTAAATCGTTCAAAACGAAGTTCTCAGAAGTCTCATGTAGATTATTATCAACAATTTAAATCACTCCATTTTGTACGTTTATACATTTCAGTAAATAATTTTGCTGGTTTTTGCTTCGAACCATAATTTCCACAACGCTGAAGATTGACTTATATAAAATAGAAGACCAGTATACTTTTTACTTATGAAGATTGTCGAAAGCTGTTTACCTCACTCGCAGAACTATTTCAGTTTGTGAGACTAGAAATAAATAAATATTGTAATTTCCGATAAAATACAGTCCCTCCTGCCCAATGCGTTTTATAATACAACTAGAACCAAGTCTTCTAATTTTTCAATGATATTCAAAACAGAATCAAAAGAAATTTAATGCCGACCAGCAGTCAATAGTAAGGCTGCTCTTCACAATTTAGCGTCTCCCCATGTCAACGAAACTATTTCCACTGTTTCGAATTTATCCGAATGAAATTAGAGCTATTCACAAATGTAAAGTGTAAGGAGGTTTCTCCTTTTAAGAATTTTTGCTTGTATCCGTATACTCTGACACTTGTTCAAACGTTGCGCGTATATTATTGCATCACTCTTCCAGAACCACTTTGTAAAAGAGCACTAGAAGCTCAGCATAGGCCAATACAGCATGTATGCTTCTGTAAGTTATATTCATTCTCTGATCTGGTTCCTACCGTCGCGTCGCCACCATTAGACGTAGAAACAACAGTTCATTTTTGTATCTACTGCCAGTGCAGCTTTTCACGCTGTACATTATATTCACCTGTAAATTTAGTTTTAGAACGACGACACCCCGCCATTTTACTCTATAACTAGCCTCAAAGCCCATCGAAAATGGCGGGTTGAATGGAGTGTTCTGGCAACCCATTTAATCGCAGTTACTTAATTGATATAAAATATTTCAATTTTTCATGCCTGACGCTATAGTAAAAAGTCTTGGTCATCCTGAATTGTTACAAAATGACGCTCATGACACAGTTCCTCGTTCCTTAGGGCGTGTCAATCAGTTACGTGAGGTGTTTTTTTTTATGCCATCTTACGCTGTAGCAAAAAGTTTGTTTTCATCCTGGTCCAGCTGCATTTCAACCTAACCACAAATTCCGGTAATATTGCCGTTAGAAAATCAAAGCTTCACTCAACCGCTAATTAGTACATTCACTGTTTCGCAAGTTAGTGACATGTATCGCTATGCTAACTTGACTCAATATTTCCACGAGTTCTTACATCTTTCTGTTTCGTGATTCAAATCCACATTACAAAGTTTGAATGGCTGACAGAGGTACAGGTGATTGTAATATGGAGCCAGGAAAACCAAATAAATAAGATCTTATGTTATACCGAAGGATATTAGTTTCAATCCTGGCCTAGGCCGCAAAGACCTTAATAACTGAAGAATCATTCAAACGAAGTAATGTGGCGCTTATGAAAACAAATTATTTGTTTAAAAAACTTTAATTACTTATGTCCTCCGCTGTCTCGTAAAATACCAGTTGTCATTCTGATCCAGGCTACATTTCAATCTAATCTAAACCTCCACTCACGTTGTTGCCCGAAAAATAAACATTTACTTTATATATCTACGGATCAAGAATAAATTAAAAACACCTACATAGAACTAATGTAATAAATAAAAAGCCAATAATGCTATTATGTTAATTTAAACCCAATCCATACTTTCTTTTCATTATTTTTGCATTTCATTTCTGTTATTATTATTTCTTAGAAATTCACTAAAAGTGGGTGGCGAAGGGTGCATTGCACCCACCTGATGCTTAACTAAATAGAAATGTTATTAAACAGTGGGCATCACCTCGAACATCTCTGAGCGCTGTTAGTTGGACAGCGAAGGCGGGAAGTGTGACGTCACAGCGTGACAGGAATGGCTACATTTTAACCAGGATTACATTTTTATAGCATTGATAAGAGCTATAAGAATCAAGTAGCTATAATAAATGTAGAGAATCATGAAAGACAGGCATCAGGGAAAGAGTGTGTGAGACAAGGTTGTCGTCTATCCCCATTAATACAGGGCGTGTCAAAAGTCCTTGTACACCTTTATAAGTTGGAAGAGTGAAGGGAAAACTTAAAAGTGATGATGGGAACAGAGGTTTGATGTGGGGCCGCAATTTTTGGAGTTCTTCTGTTCACGTGTCAGACCCATTTTAGATCACCTGGAAAAAAGAGACATGAGTCAAAATCAAGGTAACTTTGAACATTAATGACTTCTAAACGGTACAAGATAGACAAAAACAAATTACACCACTAAATTCCTGAGCTAAAGCGAGTGTTATTTATTGTGTCATACACTCCCCTTTCCCATTAAAAAAAAAAAATGTCTTGAATCCAAAATGTCGGATTTTAAGATGGCGGCCATGAACGACATTCACTCCAAAAGTTGCAGTCCCACATCAAACCTCTGTTCCCATCATCACTTTTCAGTTTTCCCTTCACTTTTCCAACTTATGAAGGTATCGAAGGACTTTTAACTCTCCCTGTATTTTACTTATATGTAGAAGAAGCAATAAAGGAAGTGAAAGAAAGATTTCAATGTAGAATAAGTGTTCAAGGAGAAAAAAATCAGTATGCTACGATTTGATGATGACATTGTCTTGTTAGCAGAACAGGTTGAGGATATTGAGAAGTCACTGAATGTCATGAATAAAATACTGAAGGCATATATTGGACTAAATATAAACCAAAGCAAGACAAAAGTGATGAAATGTAGCTGAAATTATAAAAATGATAGTAGATTAAATATAAATATAGTGTTGGATGCTATAGAAGAAGGTGAATTTTTCTACTTATTAAAAGCAGAATATTAATTTCAAAAAAGCTTTCATAAAAAAGAGAAATCTTTTAGTTTCTAGTATTTTTTCAGGACTCAGAAATACCATTTTAAAACTCTATTTGTGGAGCACAGCACTTTATGGCAGCGAAGTATGGACTTTATGAATATTTGAAAAAAGGAAAATTGAAGCATTTGAAATGTGGTACTATAGAAGGATGCTGAAAATTAAATCGACAGATAAAGTACGAAACAAACATGTTTCGGAAATGATGGGCCAGAAATGAAACTTGTGGAAGTCTTACAGAAAGAAGAAACAGGCTGGTAGGTCATATTTTGAGACATGTGGCGTTGGTTAACTTGTTAGTGGAGGGAACAGTCGAAGGTAAGAACTGTAGAAGAAGACAGAGATTGGAATATACGAGGCAGATAATTGAAGACGTAGATAATAAAGGGTATGTTGATATGTAAAGGTTAGCACAGGGTAGGAAGAGATGGAGGATTTCATTAAACAATATGCCTTCATACCTGTCCAAGGATACACCTCACTATTCACGCATGTCACCATTTTCACAATTAGCACCACCGCCTATTCAATTGTCAGACATTTGAAACTTCATCTCTTTAGCTGATGATAAGGACGTTCTTGGGAAATGAAAGAAGGGTGGTTTACCCATGTGATCTCCAGTAGCCGCAGTGTTTTTACGCGCTGCTGTAAGTGGGGATGACTGTTATGTGTGCCTTTTGCGTCGTGAATGAATGAAATATTAAAGAATGGTTAGCCCATTCAAGTCTACTTTCCCTAAAGACGTCATCCGACGGACGATTCATCATCAATAGTGTAGTAAACCCTCACTCCTTACTGTCTGTGGATAGATTTGGGGTTTAACCCAGAACTTTGGTAAACAATCTGGTGATTATGAATCATGCACGACCACATCTCTGACCTGCAGGACAAGGCAGAATGATGAGAATTTCTTCTACCACCAGGACTCAAACCAGCTAATAAAGCGTCTGACACCGAATACCATCACGATGGCACAGAGGGAATCCAAAGTGTCAGGAAACAGTAAATAATGGTTGAGAAATTAAAATTTTTATTGCAATAACAATAGATATTCGATCTGTTTCCTTGTAACCATCAGGTTAGTGACCCCACACTGTCTGCAGATGTTACATGAGTGCCTGCACCTTGTGTTGTTGCCTTCGTCTCTGGGTGTGTATACCTTTTCCTGCGACTGCTTGTTGCGGAAGGGGTTCTCCCGTGAGGTCAGTGGCCTCGCAGTGACAAACAGAAATCCAGCAGCTGTTCTTCTCAGTTTGTTCGGTGAAGGGTGAAGACGGGTCGCCGGTGTCTCCTGGCGGTGAAAACTACCCCGGGCACCAACTGAGGTCAAAGTGCTGTCCCTTGGAGCACTGACCCCAGGTGTCGTTGATTCCCGCCCGGATAGCGGACCCTGGTGGGTAGCAAAAAGCGCAGACGCGTGCGGGAACGCGGCTATTGTGCTCCGATCAGACGCAAGGGGTCAGGTAGCCAGGTGGTAATGAGAGGGTCTGGCAGATGCAAGTAGCGGGGTACGTACCGCCGATTATGCTCAGCTCTGTTATTGTCGTGTGTCGATAGATACTGTGCAGCCGGCGCGGCGAGGGCACGCGGCGCCACGTGGCCCGCCTTTACAAACTACTTTGCAGATGTTACAGCAAGTTTTTGCTGCTGAATACAGCCTGTCAGTAGGAAGAAAGCACCTACAGTTTTTATAGCACTGTCGAAAACACTTTCACAGTAGCTACCCGGCGCGCTATGATATACATGTGACCATGATTAAATAATTATTGCAGTGAATATCCAACATATATCTAGTATAATAGTTTAATTACAATAGAATCTTACCTGTCTTAGAGTTTCGTAACAAAGTTCTCAAATGTAATTGTTCAATAATGTCATTAGTCATTCCAAAAATTGATTAAGGTCAATCCAACGGGAGTTTTTCTTATAATTTATTTGTCAAATTGCCATACAGTTATATCACCTACACTTCGTACACTTTAGCATATTTACATACATGCAAACATAGAGGGTGAACGCAAAATGTTGTATTCTTTTCAGTTTTTCAGGAATATGGGTCTTTCAATCAGCCTAACACTGGACCGAGCGTAGTGGGTGAACGGTTAACGTTCAGGCCTCACTTTCGGGAGGAGCAGGGTTCGAATCCCCGTCCAGGCATTCAGATTTGAGTTTTCCATGGTTTCCTCAGATCACTCCAGGCGAATGTAATTGTTCAATAATTTCATTAGTTATTCCAAAAATTGATTAAGGAAGGAAGATGCTTCCTTCAAAAGGGCCTTGCCGAGTTCCTACCCGTTCCTTGCCCCCTTTCCTTTCCCGCCTCTAATGAGCACCACGTCGACGAGTCGTATAACAATAGGAAGGGGAAAAAAACCTAACACTGGATGGAATTTGTTCAGATTGTTATGTTATATACATGTGTTATCGAAGTCATACAGGTGCCTGTGTACGTTTATGTTCCTTGAAGCTTGAAGAGCTGGTACTGATTTTTGTAGTTGTTGGCTTTCCCTTACCAAGGCCTTTACGAGAGAGTCGCGGGCCTCAGCATAAGTTATGAGCAATGGAGAAAGATGAACAATCTAATGATAAAAACGAAGAAACAGTTCAGAATATATATGTTTACTAGTACATAGATATGAGTGATGCCATTCCTAAATGACTGTTTGAATTATAAACTAGAGGCCAAAAACAGTGCAGATTGGATGTAACTAATGCTAATGCAAGTACTAAATTCAAATGAAATATCACTACACTATAGCTCTCTTTCTGACCATATACTATTGTTATGTTTATTGAAATGTCACTACTGGTCTTAAGTCTCTGGTATAACACTATTTATAAAATTGGCGTAGTTAAAGACAGAACCGCAATATCAAAGAGTAACTAACGAAAACACATGGCTATAAGAATTATCTGTTTGATCCAATATTTAGGTACGGAAATCTCAGATTCTAATCACAAAACTTTTCGGTATTTAGATTCACTGCAATTAACGAACTGAAAAGATGTTTTTTGCTGTTTTACTAATTGTATCATCATCCTAGGTTTTCTAGAATTGAGATGATCAACATCAAACCGTGTATCTTGAAATCATACCACTTTCTTTTGTTATAAAGAACATCCTAATCTTGCTTCTTAGAAATCATTCTCGGAGATCTTACTGTAAATACTCTACGTTATTGGACTTAATGTTTCCAAACCATTGAGTTGCCAGTCCACGCATTCAATCCGTAAAGCCCCAATAATAAACAAACCAGTATCTTTCGGAACCTAGTTTAGGCAATAATGAATTTACTAACGTGATAAGTGCTTAATAAATCTAAAGTACAACGTTCAAACAAAAAATTCCAATTCTGACAGTGAAAGTAATAGTAGCACAGTGATGGACCATTCGCATATGAACGTTACTTTTATAATAGGTATGTTGGGTCACAAGTTCTCACATCTCTCATTGGTTTAGTTAAGTAACTGTCGCAGGAAATAATGTGAAGTTAACATTAATTTTAAGTATTTCTAAACAAAGCGAAACATGACGTATGTTGTCTGGTTGCCTGTTTTAGTTCAGCAACTCTCACATCAATACATATTTTCAGGAAAATTACACCTATTCTGCATAGATCTCACGAATTTGGCACAGGGAGAAAAAACTAGCGCTGGAAATGTAGATTTAATGCCTTTTTGGTCCCATTGAAAATCATAATATTGAGTTTCAACTAAATAATGGATTGGATTTTTTTAAATCGATATTGAATATCAATATATTTACGTGTTTAAAAATTCAGTAATAACTTTGAAGATGTCTCTCAGTCATACTTATCATTTGGCTATAAGCAGCGGTCATCTTTTGTGAAATAAATAACAGTATTTGTATATTATATATATATATATCATAGCAGTTTATAGTAGACGCTAGTGGTCACATTTGCTGGTTGCCCCGCCGTCACAGTAATGTACAGCAAATTTCTCTGTGATAGTAAGCAGCCGCATCGGGACCAGGTTATCAGTTACTTCTAAGCCGGATAGTTGTAGAAATTTCCACCACCCATTACTTAGGCAACAGGACAGGGAAATCATTAGCGCAAGATTCCTAATCCAAAGACCTGAATTGAATCGTAAACTCTTCACAATATATATGTACTGTAGATGGTGAAAAATTCATCGGATAGGGACATTAACCTTGCAGGTGGGATTATGTTTTTCGGAAGAGTTTTCCCGAAGGACTGGCAACGGGTTTCACACACGTCAGTACACTTAACAAACACACATCACAGTCACCTACACATGTAGTCTACAATAACACCATCTAATATCAACATTATGAGGAAGCAATGGGAATTTAAGTAACTGATGTGCGGGAGAGGTGGCCAGTGGGAATGAGGAGAGGGGGAAGAAGGGATTTGGTTCCTTCCAGATGTCTAACAGGGTCTGTTAGGACCGTCGTGCGTGATCTATTCCAGGAAAGTCTCGTCATGCCGTCTGTCTGCAAAACATGTAATTTAATGTGTTCTGTATGATAACTGGGATTTTTTGATGAAATATTTAGTTTATGAGGAAGAGACTGGGAACCGTTCCAACATTCACCTAGATGATTACCGAAAACCGCCTGAAAACCGCAATCAGGCTCGGGCCGAGGCTCGTGTCCTGTTCCGTTGTACCTCCCCGACTCAGCGCACGGTGCCGCACTGGCTGGTCTTATAGACTATTAATAACGAGTTTTTGAGCTGTCATCTAGACATGGCCGGAACAGTTGTTAATCATAAGTCTTGAATGCATCACATCAGCTTTGTGATCTCATCTTTAAAAGAATTATGGTTAAATTTCTCAAAAACAAAGTACTACCGAAAATTTAGCCTCTCTTCATACGTCATCAACATTTAATGCCTTAAGAAATAAGTTGCGACAGTAGGAACCATCAAAAAATACATTAAATGGTTATGGCAAACAGAATTTGGGCGTTACAGACTTCATGAAATGATGTCTACGAGAAGTTCGACCACCGAGTGGCGTAACCATAGGAAATGTTTCAGAATTATAGATTATGATGTGGCTACATATATCCTAAAGCAATTAAACTATACGCTGGGACTCTATTTCGACTTTGATTGAAACGCTTTAGTAGCTGTTGATGTTGAAAATGTAGCAGCTTTTCGCCGATGCAAAAAGTTTCGCCCACGAAATTACGCTGGTCGGTGCTGATTGGTAATCATTGGCGACGGTCACCACAGTCTGAGAGCAGAGGTTTGGCGGGAGAGGTGGCGCCCATCTGCGTGAGGTACTTTGATCACATCTGCAGAAAGGAAGAGCAGCAGATGGCCTCGCCACAGCTGGGAGGCCACGCGTCCGCGCAAACACAATCGGCGCGTGATGCCGCGCGTGCTTTACGACGGCATAACTCGCGCGCCCGCGCACGCCGTCTGGCGAGGCCTGCTCACACCAAAGACACCGCTTCGAGAAGCGACCCGCGCGGGCAGCGTTTCGTCCGAGCTACACCACTTTAGTGCGGTCAGATCGCTCCGCTAACAACTTTCACGAGATGCGGTGCATCAGGCATATACGACAGCCAAGTTTTGAAGGGGAAATCAAACTATCTACAATAACTATCAACGCCATCATCATATGCATCAGAAACGCCGGGATGCTTGCTTCAAAAATGGCCATCTCCGAATTCCTTCCCGTTCCTTGTCCCCCGTCAATCCCGCATCTAATGACCTTAGCCGTCGGCGAGGCATAAAGCCGTAATTAAAAAAAAAAACGCAAGAGAAGCACAGGGGGCAGCATGATTTTTACTCTCAGCGTACGCCAGAGGATTTGTGACAAAATCAAAATGATTGATTTAAATCCACTTGTGTCAGAAACCCCGTTTCAACCGACAAACCACTTCGTGAACTGCAGTCCAGCATAATGCTGACACATAGCCACAGAATGCGGGAATTGTATAGATTTTATGATGTAAAACGTAGTATACCTTGACTTTCTGTTCCAATATTCTACACTGTTCTCTTCTGAGGAACGTTCCGAACCCCTGCATCCAATCGCATCAGAATCACAACTTAAAACTGCTGTTAGGCAGTAAGGATTCCACCGCCGTTCTTAATTAAATCCACGTCTTTTAATATACTCGGATGTCCAATAAAATATGAAAGTCTCTTCATTCCATTTTTAAGTAACTTACATATTACGTCACTACTTAACTCGTGATAACCACGACCTTGTACAGATCTTCGATAGGTATCAGTTGATCTCCTGAATTCAAAACGAGTAAAGACTTTTTCTTTTAAAAAAGGAAACCCTCTTGTTTTTAGTTATGACTTATTATTCTTTCAATTGCAACGCATCTTTTTCTAAACAGCTTCTGCTGTCTGAATGTGTGACATTTTGATTTTCGTTTCCATGTAATTATCATTTGCTACAAAGAGGTATTTCTGATGTCAGCGATGGTTTTGTGAGTTTTGATAAAGCGTGAGTGCGTGCGAGCAGGTGGCTGGTGGCCGGACCGCAATCGGTTTAGTGACCGACCTCCCTGCTGAGGGGCGCAACTGCAGCAGCTGCGGCCACCGCAGCCGCTCATCTTGTAGTACGGACGTCAAACACGTTCCATCCACACAAGACAAGATCGAAGGTAGAACAGCAGGACCTGCTTACTTTTGTCGTATACTGAAAGTGAGAGAATAAATAGTTCCTCTCAGTAACTCTGAGAAATTATTACGATTAATAGAAAAAAAGTTATTTTATGAGCGTTAGGTCACAAAACAGAATTCTGTAAACTTATTTCAATTAACAAAAACAGTTCTTATTTTCACTACGCCACATATATGCATACAATAAAAACAGTAAACGTCAGAGTGTGTATTAAAGATAGTTTTTTTCAGGAGTTTGTGGCAGTGTTAATTAGCGATAGGTTGGACTGTATTTAGTTTTTTGTCTCTCTGTCTGTTTCTTCGCCCGCGAGTCGCGCATAAAACGGATTTTGGTGGAGTTTTTAACACTATGACTGAGGGTCTCAGAAGCCAAATGAGATACGTATCATCTCGATGCGACGTCTGAAACAGAGAAATAATAATTTAAAAATATTTAAAATTCCTTTCTTCGCACGCCCATTTAATATCTTCTCGTAGTTGAAATGTTTACCGTAACTGCATATGTAAGTAACCAACTGTACTTAACACAGAAAATTTTTGTCTGAGTAGCCGCTTTCTAATTGTCTGAGTGGGTAACGTTGTATGTATTTCTTTGGCTGGTTAACTTTTAATTCATCATTAACGAACAATCCTATTCCGTAATCTCCTTTTTTGCCATAACCTCTCATCCGGTATATTCTCCCACTCTGGACCGTACCCAGGCAAATTCTATTGAATTTGTTTTATCTCGTGGCACTCCTCTTGATATTTTCCATATACAAATTTTTCAAAATATGTTTTAGATATTTATTTTATACCATTCCCATCGTGTGATCAAACCATTTGAGACTCGATTCTCCTAAGATGTCTTGAACTCTTTTTTATACTCCTAGTTGAATTCGGAACTTTATCTTAGGATTTTCATTTCTATACCAACTCGGCTCTCTAGACACTTATTTCTCACCATGGAAATGTCGGCCTATTCCTAGTTTTCAACGGAGTCTCGGAGCGATGTTTCAGTCTAAAGATCGCGTCCGTGAAGATCGCTGCTGTGAGTTTAATTTAATTTGATAGGAATTGAGCACACCTGCTCCTGTTGCAGTTTACCTACATTGCCATTTTCCACTTTTTTCCTTTAAAAATTTTAATGTTATATTCTTTCAGCGTTTCTGATAAACTGTACAACATTTCCTTTTCTCCGTTACCTACCAAGGAAGATTTTCCCATTCCTGTACGTCTGACATCAATTTCCATATTCTGGTCATGTTCGTCTCTTCCCTTCCATAAACTACTTTAAAGGCTTCCACTAATACCCTTTTCAAACCTAACCACCAATATACGCTTTTTTCACTCCCAGCACGTCTTTCTCTCGTCTCTTGTCTTCCAATGGATCCCATTCCAGCTCCTTTATGATACAACATATTGTTTGTGTTCTGAAGTAATTTTCACAAAGAAATATAACTCCACTCCTTTTCACCCCTTCAACTCCTATTTTTGATAACCAAAATGTGGGTCCAATACTATACCACCTTATTCAATCAATAGTGTGACCAAGGTTTTGTAGTCGAATTCAATCACCGCCATGGTGCATACCCCATGTAGAATAAACGGTAGAAAACCTGCACAATGCATCCTGTCCAACAGAGTTTACAACGAAGTGTTATATCAGCAATTTTGTAAAAAAGATCCTCATGAAGCATTTCCATCCCAATCTATAACAATAATTTTTTTCTGAGTATCTGATAAACTGATTCCTTTTGGAATTTATTTTCGTTCCTTGTTCAGGGACTGAGCTAAACATCCTGTCCAGACACCGGAGCAGCTGTTCCGTCTTCTCCCATTTTTAATCTCATTGTAAAGCATTATAACGTCAGGTAGAAACCTAACTTTTACTATAAACTAAAAGAATATTTCTTTAAAGCTAAATTATGTTCTTGATCCAATAAAAACAGCTAGCCAGGGAGGAGGAGTTGAGATTTTGTGAAGAGAGAGATAGAGTCACGTTTGATTAGTGTCAGTGATACACCAACAATTTACAAATTAAATCGCCTTATCACCTTGGAAGGCCCATACCATAAAACTTAGTGCTGATAAAAGCAACATTGTCATTTTACCCGAGATTTTCTCATTAAGTACCCTGTGATACTTGGATTCTCCCTCGAATATCACTTTTTAGACTGTGTTCGTTGCTATTATCAATAATTATAATTTTACGCTCTAAACCTGTTTCAGTTATGATAAAACTCCCCAAGTCTAATACTTTTTATCTCTTAATGGCATGCATCTAGCATAAACTCTTCACGTGAATGTGATTAAACAAAACTTATTGCACATGTTCTCCTAACATGCACATAGATCGTCAGCTGTTTCAGGTATTGTAGCTTGCAACTCATGTAACACCATGTTGTGTAATTGTTTACTGGTATCTGCTTTTCTTGAACCATTCTGTGTCCTTACGTGGGCCATCTCTCTTTTTTTTAATTTAATTTCGATGGAGTGCACGTTCCTGTGGCAATTTCCCTACACACCCATTTTTTCCATTTCGTATACCCACCTACTAGCCCTCTACAAATTGAACTTTAAATTATTTAAATCCTAACTTATGATAGTAAAACATCAACACAATCATTCATTAGTATAATGAATAGTAATGGTCTCAATACGCTATCCTGTGGCTCTCGTATTTTCACTTCCACTTCTTTTGCAACTGGATTTCCTTCCCTAAATTTTTATTTTCTATCTTTTAAGAATTCTTATACTTAGTGAAGCACTTTCTCATCTACTCTAATAGTTTTTACTTTATTTATCACCATTTTATGGCTCTCTTGTCAAGCAATGTTACTACTGGAGCTGATTACTTGAAACTCTGACCGTTACTGATACAGTTTATACTACTGGAATCGGATTAGTAAGTTGCAGGGTTTCACGAAAATCTGTCGCCAAGCTATTAGTTTAACCTGTAACAGTAAGGAAGTTGCACAGTCATATGAAAAAAAACAGTAACTTAATTGAAAATATTGTAGCTTAATTGGTATCAGTTGTAAGCCTAAGAAAAGACACCTGACTTACACATCCGTTGATGAATACTGCAGGTAGGTTCAGCCAACTCACCTAAGTCCGCAACTTCGATAAAGCTGTCACAACTCCCTCAGAAGATAGTAAAAACCTAATAAATTCTCTTCAGTTTATAGTAATATTTGATGCAGCTCACTATTGACTGTTAAATGTATGAAGACGGTGTAAAGTATGAAAGTTTTTATGAGCCCCAGACACTCCGGCCAAAACCTGTCACTCGCATGGTGATTCTAGCTAAGTTCTTATTGAATCAATCAAACACACGTCCAACCGCGACCAAGTACTGCCGAAAACTGAATCTCAGATGACAAAATGGCTGCCTATTTATAAGAAAATTGGGGCGGGAAAATCTCATCAGTCTCCCATTTTGCTCCTATCCATAAAAAAATTTTCCAGCATGAAGCCCGATTTTCTGTTCCTATTTACATATTTCCTAAAATAGTGTAGTTTGTCCGTCATGACCTCTAGAAGTTATGTTTCAGTTTTCTCATAGTATCTTTTAAGATACTTAATCCTCTGTCTAATTTTTAGATCATATTATTTATTGAAAATTTCCCTATTTTTGGTGTACCTATCTTATTCTGGGAATAAACTATGACTAATACAATTTACACAATTAATTTCCCGCCAGGGCGACGTCAGATTGAAAATTCTAAAATGTATATCTAGCTAACTTCTTCTTACTTCAGGCTGCAATTTACCACTTTTGAAGACCCCATTTACTTCTCAGTTGCGTTTCTCTTAAATCTTAAAATCTATCTATCTATCTATCTATTTGAGGGAGAAGAAAATAATGCCTCTACAATTAAACTTCGTAAATCCCATTTTTCTCCCCTAAATTTTGAACTCTTCATAAAACTGTTATTGTATTTGTAATCCCCGGAATTTTATCTTTTCTATACCTAATTATATCCATCTACCTATTTTTATTTTATTTTCATTACAAAAAAAAATAATAATAATAATAATTAGAATTGATTTTACTACTCAAATTTTTATTCAGAATGCGCCTATTTATACCGATAAGCTATGATCTTAAAATTTGGGATAGTTATTCTCTTTCAACAAAAACTTGAATTTTTAGATTTCGCTCCAACCAAGCACTTAATAAGACCTATAACTTACGTATCTCTTTAGACAAAATTCCTAGCCTATACATATAACACCTTCCATTGATCGTAATTCTTTTCTTTACTTGTGGAAGAGAGGGGTTTGAATTACTGATTCTACCATTATGAAACTTTGTTTTCCTTATGAACTGAAATTCAACAAAACATGTTTATTTCCGAAAGAAATAAACATATGCTCTTTCAATAATAAATTATGAATTTTTTAATGAAAAAATAAGTAAAGCTAGAGATAACTATTATGACAAGGCAGGTATGTCTTTTTTGGCTCTTCTAAAGAATGCAATAACACTTCATAACTCCAACCTATCATAGTTGCCAAATACATTTTAGAATGGTAAGTGATACAACTATTCTGCAAACATAAAGTACTACACTTTACACTGAGGTATATATATATTAAGCTCTGTAGACGAGCATAAAAAGTGAAGAACAATTATAACTGGACACATCTTAAGACATAATACATAACTGGAGGGAACGGTAGAAGAAAAAAGACAGCGAGGAAGACCACGATTAAAATACATCCAGCAGATAATGGAAGGAGATATGTTGATAGGAAGAGGAAGGCAGGTAATAGTACTGAAAGGAGGATCGTTGCAGACCAACGCAAAGATTGACTACCGGAGAAGAAAATGTTGAAACATAGTTCCAAAGGAAGTATTTATCTAGCCTATAGCAGTGATCCATTGTGGTTACGCACAATACTTTTATAAGTATCATGGACGAGTGGGACAGACCTCTGAAAATATTAAACTGAGGTCGTTGCTTCTTTCTTGTGACTCAGTAAAAGTGATTACTTTCCCTCCCTTTCGTGTCGCCTGTAGAGCATAATAGAGACGGGAGCGACTGCAGAAGGAGCCGATGTGACAGACAGCGCGGTATTTGTTAGTGTGGAGGAGCCATCCATTACGGCTGGCGCTGGGCGGGGTATCTGAAATTAATCGCCGCGGCTGGGTGGCTGGGTGGCTGTGCGCCTTTGCCAGTAAAAACTTGCGGCGGCGGGCCCATTGTGGCCGCGTCAAGACGCAGCCCAGTGCCAGATTAATGGGCGCGCGGCGAGGTCGCGGCGTTTCATTACACACTCGTCGCTGGGCGGACTCGGATGGCCGTAATTAAAGTAATACGTATTATTCATCGTGCGGCTGGCTGCGGCGGCCGGGTGGGCGAGCGCGTGTCTTCATCGCGTGTGCTGCGCCCTTTGATGTCCTAAATGACGGCGCTGTTTGTCAGGCACAGCTGTGCCTCTGCGGTCGCTGTCATCAGCCTTGTGGGGGCGCAGGCTGCGGGCTACTTCAGGACGCAGCCTCCACCCAGTCAACCTCTACCCGTGATGAACGCATAGGGCTACCTGGCATATTCGAAGATTTCAGCTCGAATCCCGCTTCCGCAAGGTATTTCTCGCAGTACGTAACAAGATTCTCACCTTCCGAAAAAGCTTTGCTACATACATGTGAAGCACAAATATTTTTTTTTTTTTTTTTTTAATATGGCCTTCGGTCTTTGCGACCATTTAGCCAGCTCGAATTTGTTTTTGTACCAACTGTTGTTTCAGGCATTAATCATGATATTGTAGTAGACACTACAGTAAGGACAGCACAAGACGAACACAACACTTAATTAAAACCACCCATGCCCGCGGCCGGACTCGAACCGGCAGCCCTTACAATGCGAGGCCAGCGTGCTAGCCCCTACACTGCCAGGGCCGGCATTGAGAAGCACAATTGCACGCACCGTTTGAAGTCAACATGAAATTGTTGGCCCAGCGCACGAGGCGTGAAATGCGCTGAATCTTGATTTTTTTTTTTTTTTTTTTTTTTTTTTTTTTAACTGCTTAACGTCTCCTAGGTCTTTAGAGATGGGAAAGGATGGGGGGCAAGGAATGGGAAGGAATTCGGCCATGGCCTTTTGAAAGAAGCATCCCGGCATTCACCTGGAGTGATTTGGGGAAACCATGGAAAATCCAACCGAATCTTGAAGCTCAGTCGTCAGGTAGTAAGGCCCAACAATTTATTATACTTACTGGAAAGCAACAACAAATTTAGCCTCCGCATAAACCATACCGTACACATTTAGTAACCGAGTTATGTGTAAAGTTCACAGGGTGTATCGACTATTCGCCACCATTAAAAGGTATTAATGGTAAATTTCAAAACAATGTAAAAATTGAACAGGAATACCAATTTCAGAGCTTCTACACATGACAAAGTGGACAGTAAACACTTGGTTTGACACATGAAAATGTTAATCTGTCATGTACATCCATATAAAGGAGACCCCTTTCCGTGACAAAAACATTCTAACGAGCGGAATTGTTACTTGCAATGTGGTGACAACAAGACATAGCTGCTTGTGGGGAACGCTTACCAAACAGTGGTCCGCCAGCACGGTACAGAGAAGAGCTATTGACGGGCTCAGAACACAGGAGGTGCTCGACGAACGAAATTTGTGTTTTCGGAAAACCATGTTGGAGACCAAATCACAAAAAGCTTATGCGGACAGAACTATTATGATTTCCAGTACAGACTTTGGCGATCTCTATTCTGGAACCTGTCGGACGTCAAAAATTATTTCACATCTGTGCACACGTTTTATAAAAATTGCGTTTAAGAAGTCGGATTAACCAGGAAGCTCTTGGCTGTGTTGGCAATGACAAATATGATCAGTGAATCGAAGGAGTATTGATGATTTATATGAAATCAAAGGTAATATTTGCTGTTATGATTTCTGTTTTTATTTTAAAAAGCTTCATTTAGCCACTTTTTTACAAAAATTATCTTTAAAAAGTATCTGGATGTTTGATAACAAGTGCCTAAGAGACATAGATATCAGTAAACGGTTTGATTACAATTGACTAATAGGAATTACTTATATAATCAAGTATTTGCAGTGAATTTTGATACTTAGCAACTGCACCAGTAATTCATCATTTAATAAATGATATGTTTTATGTAATACTGAAAATAACTCTTATTGTTTTACTCGATGTTAAGGATTCGGCTAGAAAACAGCAATCGGGATCATCAGAACAGTATTTTTATTCCAGATTCCGCAAATGTGACACAACGTCGTGTAGATGAGTTGAATTTATACGCCATTTCATCCTCTTTCACCGATTATTCTGAGAGGCTACGTCCGGAATGATTGCCGTGATGGCTCCGTCTACTGTCAAACGATACTGGAAAAGAAAATCCTGGGCATTATAGACACCAAAGTCACTCACTCTCTTTACTACTAGTATTCTGGTGTGGAGGTAGTGAACGGAAGTCAGAACTCCACTTCCTTTGAATCTGACACACGAATATCTCCATTGGTTTTCAGTAATCGTCTATCTCTTCTAATCGTGTGCTGATATGTTCATCGCCACATATCAGCTGTATCTTGCGTTGTTAATTATCATCACTGCATACTACGATCTTTGGTTTATTCTCTGTCTGATGCTTATTGGGATAGCCGATTTCTCCCGCTGACGAGAGGTGAAAGACTGGGTAGTTTTTAACCTCTCGTCAGATGCTCTCGCTACTTTCCAATTTTTGCCGGGATTTGGCTGACAATGCCAACACCGCCCTTAAATGTCTTAACACTAGATTTTTGAAGTGAAAACTTCTTTAGGTTTGTTGTGCGTTTTTTGGATGGGTATAATCTTGGGAGATTGCGTCACCGACATGTTATGACGTATTGCGCGTATGATATGCGCGTTGGAAGCTTTTTAGAGGAGCAAGATCTTATGAGTTCGTGTCACCAACCTGCTGTAATAGCAGTGAGTCTGTAGCTATAAGTACGACGGGTTGTGCTTGGGCAGCAGTGAAGGTATATATTATACTTGTACATAATATATATAGGCCTACCTACTGCCGCGCGTGCAGAGCTCTGTGTACGCATATACAAATATACACACAAATACATTGTATATACCTGACTCTAAGATATACGAGTATATACCTTGTTACTACGCTTCCTCATTCCTCGCGAAAGGTTATACATTGTACCTATAATATTGTATCTACCTAAAGTTTTTTGGCTACCTTGACTATAATTTTTATTTTCTTGTAATAAATCTGACATTGATCGTTCGAATTAGGTCTTATAAGTTAGCAGCCCTTGGCTGTCCCCGTGGGTGAAGTGGTAAAGCGCTGTACTGTAGAAGGTTACGGGATCGATACACAATCGAATAAACGCTTTTGAAGTGAAAACTTCTTTAGTCGAGTTTGTCGATTTTGGGGCGGGTAAAATCTTATGAATTCGCATCACCTACATGTTAATGTCGACAGTATGGCTGTAGCTATAAGTACAACGTGTTGCGCGTGTGATATTCATACTTTTAAGTTTTCACTTCTGTTGACAGTCCCAAATTACTGCCCCCTTTTTTTCACTATTCATTCCGATTTTTTTTTTTTTTTTGTAAATTATCCTAGTTGCTATAATGAACAATGTGATGTTTGACTGATTTTTTTTTTATTTTCATTAGTTTTCACTTTGTTTATGGTATATTTCTCTTACAACTTATTTTTATTTTTGAAACATGCCATACTTATTTCGTCAAAATAATATTTTTTATTTTGCTGTACACCGTAGCGATTATACGACCTAATTCGTTGCTTTAAAGATTTATGGTTCAGTCACTTTCCTTTGGCCTTATTCCATTTACTGTAAAATTGTTTTCGTTTTATTGCTACCGATGTCTTATTATAACATACTTTCTTCTTTTATATGATAAGTTCTTTCTTTTGTTTGTGATTCGTGGTTTTTGGTAGGTATTTTTCGGTTTATACCTGTTCAGTATTTTTGCTATTTTATGCTTGTATCACATTAGGCGTGTACGTTAATAATAGTTTCTGGTGAGCGGTGTTGCGTCTCATTTCAGGGCTTCCTGCCTGATAAGTGTGGGATCTATTTCGTGGTCCAATCTTCCCAGGAACATTCGGAATATTAACTCCACCTCCACATCTGGAAAAGCGGAGTTTGTGATTTAGAGGTACGCTAACTTTGTAGCTTGACTTAGGTCGATGCGAATTTCCTTTCATTTTCTTTTGTTCCTTCTACAATAACTTCTCATAGAGCGATAAATTTTGCTTTTCAGAAAATTTTTAAACGAATATACCACTAGTGTCTTCCAAGAGAAACAAAGTAAATATCGACCGATCTTGGTGGTGTAACGGTTAGCGTTCTGGCCTCGCATTCGGGAGGACGGCGGTTCGAATCCCCGTCCAGGCATCCAGTTTTGGGTTTTCCATGGTTTCCCAGATCACTCCAGGCAAATGCTGGGATGCTTCCTTCAAAAGGCCATGGCCGAATTCCTTCCAATTCCTTGCCCCCATCCTTTCCCGTCTCTAAAGACCTCGCTGTTAAGAGACGTTAAGCAGTTTAAAAAAATATCGAAGTTAGCACTGCGCTATTTATGAGTTGCAAGTTATTTAAATGTATCCAACTGCATATAAAAGTTGCATTAGATCTGTTCTGCAGTATAACATTCATTTAAACAGTTAAACTACGCAAAAATAACTTGAAAACTTTTTAAACAATTACTATGATTGGGAGATGAAAGCCCTCGTTTCTGTCAATCCTTGCTGTTTCTATATATCTGCCAATTAACTCCCTAACTTGTGCTCATATTCAAATTAATGCAACAAGCACGATAATGACGCCTTGAGTACGCCAGAGAGCTTCCGGATTCCGCGTTTAGCTGTTGGTTTCATAGAGCTTGTAGAACTACCGGGTTAGCCTTGTGGCCTCAGTAGGGGCGGATTGCGCAGCCGATAAGACCACACGAGTTTACTTGTTTCGATTTGTAGATTAGCTTGTGATGCTAAAGTTACCCAATGTGAATTTTTATTAGTTAATTATTTAAACTATTAATAATTGTAGCGTATAGAATCGGATTCATTATGAAAAGAAGGTTTCGAAATTAATCAATGTGGTACATTTTATTGATTGTGAAAACGTAAATTTCGATTTGTTATTAATTATTTACCAGATACCAAAAACAAATTGGGTGTCAAATGTAAACATGAGATGATCTTGAATCAGCAGTTTACAGGCTGGAACTCATTTGCAGATAACAGCAAGTGATTAATATCTGATGATGTTCAATGGGGTCACGGAAAAGTCGACTGTCAGTACAGAAACTTGGCAAACTCCTGAGCAGGTAACCAGCTGCATTGGTGTCTGCAAATAACTGACTACACCGGTTCCGTCGCCTATTGTGTGGAAGCCTTAAGCAGCCCTGCACAGGTTACTTGTCGAAGCAACTTGCAGCTCTACTCTCGCCAGGCTACTTCTGCGTGTCGATTGTCAGCTCTTGGGCTCATTTATGGCAGACTTTCAATATCTTCGGTCACGAGAAGGCACGCGCATTAACCAGACATCCACACTCAGACTCAAAAACTAATATGATTGGAGCTCGCGCCATTCGAAAGCATATCCTAGTCTAGGCGGTGACAGTCAGCTTGCCACAGCTAGAAGATACCTGAAACCTGATGAAGACAGCAGAACTATCTGTCGAAACGTCGTGTTTATGCAACACCTTCCGGCTGGACACCCGAGTGGATTTCACAGTATCGTGAATTGACATGTGACGTAGTCACGAGCAATTTATAAATCCCAGTGCAATGATAGCTTATTTGATATAGGTTCATGGGTGAAATAGAGTGGGGAATTCATCGCAAAGTTTCCTGGGTAACCACTTCCACCAGCTTTTACTAATAAATAGAAGGTCTAGTATGAAAATTTGTCTGTTCTCTTTAAAACTTTTTCAACTGTAGGATAGAGAAATGGCCAAACCACAATCCACATTACGCATGAAATTACCATGGTCTCCCTTCCCATATTTTAAAATTTAATTACTACGAACAATAAATAAAAATACACTCAAAATTTATACTCAACTTACTCATTAAATAATTATCCACGTTCTGTCTTTAGGAAATATATTTTCAAAGATACCAATTAACTTTAAATATTCCTTATTAATTTATTGTATTGTGCGTGTGTCAGTATTAAAAGTGTCTTTTCTATGCTGATGGCTGTAATTATCATAATCATTTGAGTTTTGTGTATATTTTCTAATCTGACAGGTTTCTGTGTTCATTTGTTACGTTTGTTACTTCACTAGTGCTTTCTGTGTGCGGTAGTTTACTTGAAATGTTAGTGTTTGTTGTTCATTGTTGGTTTTGTTAGCTGATTATCTTTTTCTTTACCTGTTGGTTCATATTTGTGATCTAATCGGTTACAATGTTTAGTTTAGTTTTGTGTATATTTTCTAATCTGACAGGTTTCTGTGTTCATTTGTTACGTTTGTTACTTCACTAGTGCTTTCTGTGTGCGGTAGTTTACTTGAAATGTTAGTGTTTGTTGTTCATTGTTGGTTTTGTTAGCTGATTATCTTTTTCTTTACCTGTTGGTTCATATTTGTGATCTAATCGGTTACAATGTTTATTGATGTTCTTTGTCGTTTGTTTCAAAACTTCTACAGGTTATTGTGCAAGACATTCATTTGTTCATTTGTACATTTTTCTTTAGTGAGTTGTCCGTTATAAATGCTGTGTTGAGTCCTCCTTTTCTGAGAACGTTTACTGTTTTGTAAATATTTTTGTTGATCTAAGTCATTACAAGCCACTTTTCCTTTTTATTTTTGTGAGTGGTTTTTATCTGAAGTTGAGTACATATGGGTGGTCACATTTTCTTATTGGGGGGAGGGGGAGGAAGATGGTTACATGAAGTTTTATGTTGTTGTCTACAGTATTTTTTCCTTCTACCTCACCATAATTATTCACCACAATTCCAAATATATATGAAGAACATACAACAGATATGATAATGAGTTCAAAATCCAATCATCCACAAATGCATAACAAAGCAGCAATAATGAAAATGCTTAAGCTATTCATCATATCAATCTGAACAAGGAAATTTGTAAATCAGAACAACCAGCCGAAAAGCAACCATAAATTGATATATGAAATATAAAATACTCACCTTAAACAATATTAAACCACAAATATTAACATTGAAAGCAAACTATCACACGTAGAAAGTGCTACGCGAAATAAAAAAAAACCGTAATAATTGAATATACAAACCTGCAAGATCAGATACTATACACAGTACTCAGAAGAAAACGAAATTACAGCTATCATGTTAGAAAAGACACAGCTAACAATGACACTAGTAAAACGTTTTTAAAAAATGGCGCTGCTGTGCGGACAAAAACATAGGACATACACAAAAACAAAACAGGATCTCTAAGCGTTACAGTCTCATTATTTAAACAATATATCGGTTGGTTGAGTTAAAACAGTATAGTACAGTGATAGTGAAATAAACAAACAAGAAACAAACGAAAAAAACCTGCATTGCTAAATTTCAGTAAAAATTACCTACACCAGGAATAATGTATAAGAGCAAAAAAATATAAAACAATGTAAATAATTAAATATTTTAACACAATTTCTTTGTAACATTAAACCCAAATACAAATTCATATTTCAATTGATCCAGCTGCAAATACCTTAAAATATTTCCATATTTTTCTTCTTCTATTATAACATTCCAGTTGTTTACTGTCGTTAGATTTTCTTTAACTTTCACTTATGTAATTAGCACTTGGCTGTCTTAATGTATTTTATCCGCTTCTTAACCGTTTTCTCGTGAAGTTGACACGTATGATGTGTGAGTTCCAGGCTAATTTTTTTTTCTTCTTAATTTCGTTTAGTGTCCATCCATTCCTGTATTTCCGTTGGTAGGGTGGCATATTTATTATTGTGTACCTCATAGGCAGAAATCCTTTGTATCCATCCACTTACTTTCTCATGTCTGAGTAACGTATAGATGAAGTGTATGCTTCATAATCATTCGACGCTCACTGAAGCTTTTAACATATTTATTAGTCTACAATTCATAGAACTTTCTTTTGGTTTATATTCATCAACCTGTTTTACAACCAAAATATGTCATTTTACATTATAGAATTACAGGTCATCAGTCAATACGATTCGAATGTTTATCATACTAATTTTGGAGGCCTCTGATTCCCATTTGGTCATTTAAGATTTTTTTTTTTTTTTAGTTATCGTTTGATTCAGAGAGACCAATAGTTGCATCCCAGCACTTGCAGACTTGTTTATTGATATGTTATCATACTTTCAAAAACAGGAGATATTCCAAACTCTTCTGTTCGTACTATTCTTTTCCGGATACTTCCTTATCATATTTTCAACGGAGTGAGATTGGCGATCATTACTTCCTATTCATCTTTGGAAATTAGTTGTTTTTTTTTTGGTAGATATGTGGTATTGCGTTGTTCATAATCTAATCTACTATATACTACAGCATAGTTTAAAGTCTTTAAAAAATATCATTTCATTATTGGCTCCTCTGATTCTTTCCTCACTAGCTGGCCGTTCCTAATTCCATCTCTCCATTTCGTTTCATGTTGACAAATGCTGCAGGTATTTAAACATGCTTCCTTGTCCTCACTTCTCAGTCAACCATTGTAAGGATTGTTCTTTCTTTTCTCATTAGTAAAGTTGGGGTGAAGGGGCAGGAACGTGTGTGAGCCATCCCACCAAGCGTGGTGGGTGAGCCGTAACGCCCTGGTCGCGCATTCTGAAGGACGGTGGTTCGAATCCCCGTCATGGCATCCGGATTTGGGTTTACCATGGTTTCCCAAAATCACTCCAGGCGAATGCTGGGATGCTTCATTCAAAAGGCCATTGCCGAATTCGTTCTCGTTCATTGTCCACTGGAGAACGAACCAACCGGCAACCAGCTACTAGGCTACCTCATCTCTGTGACGGTACCAATTGTTTAGTCCCCTGTTTTGGAACTTGAAGATTTTTTCTAAGAGTTATTATCCAAAGTAACAATATAGTCACCTTAAAGACCTTACAACCATTCTTCAGGAAAGGTAAATTTCAGTCTTGTAGGTAATACCGAATGTCAAGACGAACTTCCAGCTTTTAGCACTAAAAATTTGCATTAAGGAAACAAATTAATTTTATAACATATTTCAAATATACATAAAGACGTTTTTCTGCATATGGAAAAATCTGGCCCTCTCTTCTTCGCGTTGCAAATAATTTCTGTCGTTGGACTATTAGTTCAAGAAGTTGTTTTAAGGCAGATTAAAGCGATAATAAAAGGAGAAAACAGTCGATAACTCAAATAGTAATCATGAATTCCATGGTTAAAGAATTTACTGATTTAAAAAACTTTTTCTTGCAGACATAGCAGACATTACAGTCGGTATTAGCTAGCCACAAGTTTGTTGCTACAGTAATCAGCTATTTATTGCTTCCCTATCAGAAATCGTGGACGCAGATGCGCGTGTCCGCGGCAGTGTTGCCAACACCTGACGGCGGCGGAGCACCTTGCCGTGACAAGCGTGCCAACCCACCCACCCCGCCGCCCTGCGCGGCCAGCTGGTGCTCTCCCACGCGTCGACAGATGTCAGACGGCCGGGCCGGCCGCTCGGCTTATTACTAAGTTTAATTAAGGGAATCGCCCCTCACATCGCGAGTACAAACACGGGCCAGCCAGCTACAGCTGGGTCCGCGCACCGGTTCCTCCCCGAACAAAGCTCTCTCCGCAGCACAACAGCTCACAGCTTCTTAGTTTAACTCTCCGTCGCTGTCTTTTTCGTAAATATTGTAATTTCATCACATCAGTCCCTCCTTAAGTTTAAATTACTTATTTATTACAAATGCAGGAATCGGAACAATTTACATAACATCAGCCAGCAAAATGCGAATACTGATCTTTATTAGACGATTTTAAGATTCTCTGGCTAAATATACGGCTCATCATCACCGAACAGCAATTGTTAATAGTTCAACGTTCTTAGTACATGATCAATCCAATATTAACTAAGCGATTTCAGTTATGAAAATTGTTTAGTTTATATACAGAAACATATTATTTAATTAGGTTATTTAAAAATTTAAATAACAATTCCTTATTTTTTCAATTGGGTTGTGTCTTCATATTCATATCAGTAAGACAAATGATGGACCGTCATGTCAGATTACATACTAACCACTTTTTCTTCATTTACGAAACATTATAAACAAAAGATAAAATCATCACCCACCAATTTGCCAGAGAATTTAACTTAAAACTTTTTGTTGTATAGCTTAATAAATATGTAAAAAAAAAGTTAATATGTGTTAGTGCCTTTATTCCCATAAAGCACTGTGTTGCATATATCACACATTTATGCAAATTTTAATTCTCACGTCTTTTGGTGATACAGCTATCAGCTATTTACTATCACTTTAGTACGTTTACGATTAAAAAAAAATCCGTATAATAATGTCCTGTTACTTAAGTTTTCTTAGCGCGCACATAGGAATGAAGATGGAAACCTTGTCTTTCCACAACATCATCTCGCAGCGAATCGGTGAAGATTATAGTTTAGCGATATACCGGGAAAGCATTCGTCCACACATCGCTGTTATTCATAAAATAAATTCTTTACTATCAAATAATTTACATTAATTGCAGAAAAAGTTACAAAATTGAGGCGTTACGTATGCGGTACATAAATAAATCAGGGATCAAAAGACAAACACTGCATAGAGGTAGCAAAATACGCAAAAACGAAATCAACACATAACCTCGTTCATCATGGTTTAAAATAACAACTCTTGTTGGTACAAAAAAAAAAAAAAAAAAAAAATACCGTCATTTCAAATGTTCTTGGGTTTTGCTATAAAAAGTAGAACTCTCAGCCACGAAATAATTTGCTTTTGTTAGTATTAATTTTATTAATGTTTGGGAGTACTAATAGCCAACGGCAATAATTAGCTTGCTCCAAACTCTATGGTATCCAATAACATTATTTCCGACATTGTATTCTCTCCTTCTCTTCCCTTCCAGTTTCTCCCAACTGAAATTGAGGAAGTCTTAAGCCGGCAACTAAAGAATTTTTCATTACAGACGTTTCCAGCCACTCCGCCTGAGTCGGGCAGAGGCCAGTCTCCAGACTCAACAGTTTATTTGAGTGGCTGGTTCGTCAGCCCAGCGTACCTTAACTGTGTCACATGGCGTTAACCAATCACGGCCTCAGTCCATTTTACGTCATTACCATTCACTGCTAATAATTTTAAGGAAACAGCCTCCTGGAGAAATTGGCACCTGCATTAATCCGATATACCAGCTCTATCAATCTCCCTTAGCCCTTAGGTTAAGGGATTCTTGTCAGAAGAACTTGCCGTCTTGGCAATGCCTTCTTTTATTTGCTGTTTACGTGTAAGTGCTTGTTTTATTTTTATATTTTTCATTTCTGTTGATCCTTTTTTTATTTTTTATTAATTTATTTTTATATATTTTGTTGTATTTTTTATATTTTTTATTATTATTATTTTTCTTTAATTTAATTTAATTTAACATTGTAAGTGCATCCGTTTCGCACTGTATTTGTGGTTTTCTCACTAGTTTTCTTCTGTCAGCAGCTGGAGTGGTCTTCTTTGTGGACCCTCGTGTATGTCGTAGTGCGCTAGTGAGCGAATAAGGTGGTTGTCGCTCTCCTCAGTTTTTTGGTAAAATTGTCTTGCTATTTTTTTTATACCTATCCCGAAGTCTCGGGATCCCCGCTGTCTCGTGGAGGATGTCTGTCGGAAATCTCATTGGCAGATGGAGTGCTCTATTCAGCGCCTTGTATTTCATTCTCTGCAGCTTCTCAATATGCGTTTTTGCGGCATATCCCCATACAGGGGATGCATATTCCATAATGGGGCGCACCCGTGCTTGATATAACTGTAGGCCGCATCTGGGTGGTATTGTGCTACTGTAATTCAACACTTTATCAAGTTGCCCCATTCGTTGAAGAACTCGGCACCTGACGTCTTCGAAGTGCGGCTTCCATGTTAGTTTCGTATCTAGGGTCACCCAAAGATACTTTGCCGTGGTCACCAAGGGGATTCTCTCCCCGAAGAGCCTCAGCATCGGTCGTGGTGGCTTACGCCTCCGCGTCAACATGATGGCCTGGCTCTTCAATGCGTTGATCTTAATTCTCCACTTGGTGGCCCACTCCTCGACGTCTTTCAGCACCGCTCGGAGGCGGCGTCCCACGAGGATCCGGCAGCTGGATGTAGTGAAGATCGCCGTGTCGTCGCCGTATAATGCCAGCTTGGTTTGTTGCCCCATCGGAATGTCCGCTGTTTACAGCGTGTAAAGCACTGGACCCAGCACACTGCCTTGAGGTACCCCGGCGCGGATGGGTCTTATTGTTGATTTCACGTTGCCTATTTTCACCATGAAGGTTCTTTGATGGATGTAGCTCTTCAGTAACAGGAGGTATGGTCCTGGAACTCCAAGTGTGGCCATTTTGTAGAGTAGCCCTCGGTGCCACATGGATTCAAAGGCCTTCGCCACGTCGAGGAGGACCACGCCGAAGTGCTCTCGTGCGTTGAATGCTGCGGTTGCTTCCTCGACGACCCTCAGCAGTTGGTGCGTGGTTGAATGGCCAGGTCGGAAACCGTGCTGCTCTGCTGGTATCATGCCTCCGTCGCGGATGTGCACCTGCAGTTGCTTGAGTAACAGCCTCTCAAACAGTTTGCTGAGATTAGGTAGGAGGCTGATTGATCTATAGTTCTGCGGGTCAGCTGCCGATAAATAAATATATATATATGAATGAGATATCTTCTCCCTTGTTCCCAGGTACACGTACTTGAAGTATGTTAATTGAACTTCAGGACGCAATGGGACTTAATTGATTTGAAGCGTTACTGAAATGTAATTTAACTTTAAAATATTGAAATAATGTAAATAAATCAACGTTTTTGGAAACATAAAACAAAGTTACAGAAACACGTACACTACTGCTAGTAAAATACTCCTTTGTTATCTGAAGAATAGATTGGAACATATTGTCATTACCAACTGAGAGAAAATTAAACTTTGAACTGAATTGTGGTTGAACTTTCTAATTAACTCCACCGAAGTAGTTGGTAAGGAGCTAAATAAATGAGAATAAACTAATTTGGAATATTTAGAGTATCAAATATGAAGACAGCACGAAAAATAATAAATACGGACCATATCTCAGAAAATATATGCGTAAAAATGAAATTAACGTAAATAGTTGTTAATTAGTTCCTTCTATGATTCACCAAAATACAATTTATATATTTTTTCGATCTCGATGTAGTACAATAATATTATTTTGAAATTTCCGGTTTTTTTCTGCTAACTCGAAAATTCATTGCCAGCATAAAACTACAAATTGACTATTTACCAGCCCTGGTACCTAAAAAGTTGAACAATTGCTAAGTACAAATTGTGCTAACACCTATGGTAATAGGCCACTGAAATTATTACAAATGAACAAGCTGCTTTCAGATTCAACAGCAACACCGAGAAGGAATGTCCTTAATCACTGCAAAATAGGAGCATTTGTAGAACAGTGAGACCAGTTAAGATTGCAGCGAGATGGCGTGCACGTAGGTCCAGGAACATTATTTCGCGCGAGCAGACAGGTCAATGTTACGCCACGCTCAGTAGGTGCAGAGCCGTCAAACGAAGTGGAAACATGCAAGTAAGCATCGGTATGCCTCAACGATGTGAAAGGGGGCAATATAGTCATGTGAGTGAGTTTGAACGTGCCAGAATGATTGATCACAGGAAAAACGCATTTCTCGTACAGTGAAATTGTGGCTCGTACATGACACTCTGCTACGACAGTGATGCGGATGTGGAACCAGAGGGTAGGAGAGGATCGCATACAGAGGCAGCACAATGTGACCACTACGCGGAACAGCTGTCATCTAGGCCACATGGCCGTAACCGACTGAACATATTCGTCCATCGTGTTGGCTCGAAGCTGGAGCCCTGCACTACAACGAGTAAGGACATATCTGAATCGACGATTCGATGCCGTCTGCTCAAGGCTGAACTGGGAGCACGCATGCCATTGCGTCGACTTAGATTGGCCAAAACCATAAACGTCTCAGATTGCAATGGGCACGAACGCCGTCACCGGAGTGCCGAGTGGCGAAATGTAAGATTTACGGACGGGTCCGGCTTCAACTTCTACTACAGTGACAGCCGTGTACGTGTTAGACGTTACCGTGATGAATACAATCGGGCAGACTGTAATATTAAGAGTTTTCTATGTTCCTAAGATCTGATAGCCTGTCACGTCCCGAGCGGCAAGAACGCAACATAATGTTGGTTCTCTGAACAGACTGCTTCAAACTCTGTCTCAGGAGATATATGCAACCTTATGTCAGAAAACAAGTCGATTTTTGTGTTTCTTAAATCCAGCTAAGCTGTTTCAATTGAGATAATATAACTAACACTTGCTACTCTAAGACAAGCATACTAGGCAATAGATAAGCAACTGTTCTATTAGCTTGTGCGATATGACATAGCTGGTTACTTGATTAAATGAAGAGATATTTATGAATGGAAATCAATCCTGTCCAGCGATTATATCATTTAATGAGACATATGAATATTGCATATTACACAACAGGAGTGAAACACCTTAATTGAAAGCACGATACATAACGCATCATTCATTATAAAAACATACAGCCTTTACTATGATCTGTATATTACAAGATCTGTTTGTGAAATGAGTGACTTTGAATGAATTATTATAAGTCTTTAGCCAAAGAGCAAGTTGTAATATCAGACGTCGTGTGTTACATTAATATTGAATATGTTGTTCTAGTCGAAGGTGTGTAAGCCACTTGTTGGAGCAACACGCTCCTGAGCATCGTCTGCTGAAGGTGGCATTTCTCGACCGCGCAGGTCTAGCTATCAACAGCGGGCCGTGGGAAGGGAGCCGTCTTCGCTGGCAGGGATGACGCGCCTCTAGCCGTTGCCCAGTCTGTAAACATCAAACGCCCGGATAGCTGAAAAAACACTAGCTAACGTGGTGGGAAGTTAGCTGATGAGTAGGCGAGGGGCTAGGCCGCCTGTGGCGCGTGCTGATCCGTAAAAGTCAGCTGCATGGCGCGGCCTACAAAAACCACGGGCCGTGAGGGTAGGGGTGGCTCTCCATAATTGGTTACTGCCTTCCACATGGTTACCCTAGTTTCTTTTAATTGACTTTCAGCTTTACTACAGTAATGGTGGGGACTAGAAATCTCTCGCACTCAACTGAACTGGAGGAAAACTGATTCACATGCTACGAGAGAGAAGTCTGCAGCGTTTCTGCTCTTACAGCTCTGAAGCAGAGTTTGGCGTTACCATCTGACTCTCTCGTAACAGAAATGTGCTCCTGTCTGGAGAGTGGGAACCGGCTCGGCTCGCCTTGGCTTACAGCTCGTAGACTCAATAAAGCTCAATAAAATCTCAACTAGCAATCCGCATCGGCAGAGTGCGACAAGACGCATTGTCATGATAAGCGGCACATGGTAAATAGTATGGAACGTAAATGTTGATCTATGAAAAATGGCAACAATTTGACGTAATCACTGTTGTTCTTCCGCACCGATAAATTCAAATAGATATCACATTTGGAGAAATTTTGAGCAAGACTAAGGATCGGGTTTGTGGGCAGAGCTAAGTCGCGTTACTGCTTTCCCGGATGACGTGCAATGAAATGTGTTAAAACATTGTGCAGATTTCTGGACTTGGTCACGGACGTGTGAGGCCACTTAAATTGACAAGAGTGTACAGGGTAGTTCAATCAGTAAATACGGGCCATTCCAGAAATTCCATATTACGCAACACAGTGGAGTGACCACAGAGTGATTACATACTGGTATCTGTGTTATGCTGTAAAGTTACTGAATTTGTTTACTTTTCACTAGGTATTGTATACCAGTATCTCGTCTTTGGAAAGCGTTACAAGAACGTAGATTTGACAGCGACAATGATACAATGAGATGAAGGTAGAGCCAATTTTCCGGCTTCGCAACCTAAAGGCATTTATTTTTTTATTACACAGAAACATTGCAAAGAGTTCGAACAGTGAGTTAAAAAGGACATTAGTACTTGCTAAAACATGTATATGATTTTTATGTGAATCAAATGTATTTTGCTCATAGATCCACTGCATGCTTGCAAAAATTATAAATTCTTCCTAATAATTATATTCGTAATTATAAATATATTTCACACTCCTTATATGTATTAATAAATTAGAAATTTCATGACCGTCATGAGAATCGGGACCGAGCGTGGTGAGCGAGCGGTTAACGCTCTGGCCCCGCATTCGGGAGGACAGCAGTTTGCATCCCCGTCTGGGCACCAGATTTGGGTTTTCCATGGTTTCCCCAAATCACTCCAGTCGAATGCCGGGATGTTTCCTTCAAAAGGCCATTGCTGAATTCTTTCCCGTTCCCATCCTCTAATGACCTCGACGTCCACGAGGCGTAAAGCCATAAAAAAGGAGAATCGGAAATTTTACATGTTAAATGACAGTGAATTAGTTTTATTTACCAAGAAGTGTAGGTGTGTGCGTTGGTTGTCAGAAGCAACATGTGAAGAATTGTAATGAAGGACAACGTGTAGAGAACAAGATAAAAACAAGTATGATGAACGATGTGGTCAAACCAACGTGGTCATTGTTCTGAAAGAGACGGAACAGGGCGAGAATAGTAATGGCGTAAAACATCGCAATGAATTTTCAACTGGTGTTCTTCCTGTCTGTGAACACCATAGAAAAATTTTAATACTATTTCATATATACCAGAAACATTTTCTGGCTCC
>JARYHS010013630.1:297182412-297231607 GCA_031002005.1 Vandiemenella viatica
CAGCCAAGTTTTGAAGGGGAAATCAAACTATCTACAATAACTATCAACGCCATCATCATATGCATCAGAAACGCCGGGATGCTTGCTTCAAAAATGGCCATCTCCGAATTCCTTCCCGTTCCTTGTCCCCCGTCCCATCCCACATCTAATGACCTTAGCCGTCGGCGAGGCATAAAGCCGTAATTAAAAAAAAAAAAAAAAAAAAAAAAAAACGCAAGAGAAGCACAGGGGGCAGCATGATTTTTACTTACAGCGTATGCCAGAGGATTTGTGACAAAATCAAAATGATTGATTTAAATCCACTTGTGTCAGAAACCCCGTTTCAACCGACAAACCACTTCGTGAACTGCAGTCCAGCATAATGCTGACACATAGCCACAGAATGCGGGAATTGTATAGATTTTATGATGTAAAACGTAGTATACCTTGACTTTCTGTTCCAATATTCTACACTGTTCTCTTCTGAGGAACGTTCCGAACCCCTGCATCCAATCGCATCAGAATCACAACTTAAAACTGCTGTTAGGCAGTAAGGATTCCACCGCCGTTCTTAGTTAAATCCACGTCTTTTAATATACTCGGATGTCCAATAAAATGTGAAAATTCTCTTCACTCCATTTTTAAGTAACTTACATATTACGTCATTACTTAACTCGTGATAACCACGACCTTGTACAGATCTACGATAGGTATCAGATGATCTCCTGAATTCAAAACGATTAAAGACTTTTTCTTTTAAAAAACTCGCTAGTTTTTAGTTATGACTTATTATTCTTTCAATTGCAACGCATCGTTTTCTAAATAGCTTCTGCTGTCTGAATGTGTGACATTTTGATTTTCGTTGCCACGTAATTATCATTTGCTACGAAGAGGTATTTCTGATGACAGCGATGGTTTTGTGAGTTTTGATAAAGCGTGAGTGCGTGCGAGCAGGTGGCTGGTGGCCGGACCGCAATCGGTTTAGTGACCGACCTCCCTGCTGAGGGGCGCTACTGCAGCAGCTGCGGCCACGCAGCCGCTCATCTTGTAGTACGGACGTCAAACACGTTCCATCAACACAAGACAAGATCCAAGGTAGAACAACAGAACCTGCTTACTTTTGTCGTATATTGAAAGAATAGTTCCTCTCAGTAACTCTGTGAAATTATTACGATTAATATAAAAAAAAGTTATTTTATGAGCTTTAGGTCACAAAACAGAATTATGTAAACTTATTTCAATTAACAAAAACAGTTCTTATTTTTACTACGCCACATATATGCATACAATAAAACAGTAAACGTCAGAGTGTGTATTAAAGATAGTTTTTTCAGGAGTTTGTGGCAGTGTTAATTAGCGATAGGTTGGACTGTATTTAGTTTTTTGCCTCTCTGTCTGTTTCTTCGGCCGCGAGTCGCGCATAAAACGGATTTTAGTGGAGTTTTTAAAACTATAACTGAGGGTCTCAGAAGCCAAATGAGATACGTATCATCTCGATGCGACGTCTGAAACAGAGAAATAAAAATTTAAAAAATTTGAAAATTCATTTCTTTGCACGCCCACTTAATATCTTCTCGTAGTTGAAATGTTTACCATAACTGGGTATGCAAGTAACCAACTGTACTTAACACAGAAAATTTTTGTCTGAGTAGCCGCTTTCTAATTGTCTGAGTGGGTAACGTTGTATGTATTTCTTTGGCTGGCAAACTTTTAACTCACCATTAATGAACAATCCTGTTCCGTAATCTCCTTTTTTGCCATAACATCTCATCCGGTATATTCTCCCACTCTGTACCGTACCTAGGCAAATTCTATTGAATTTGTTTTATCTCGTGGCACTCCTCTTGATCTTTTCCAGATACAAATTTTTCCAAATATGTTTTAGATATTTATTTTATACCATTCCCATCGTGTGATCAAACCATTTGAGACTCGATTCTCCTAAGATGCCTTGAACTCTTTTTTATACTCCTAGTTGAATTCGGATCTTTATCTTAGGATTTTCATTTCTATACCAACTCGGCTCTCTAGACACTTATTTCTCACCATGGAAATGTCGGCCTATTCCTAGTTTTCAACGGAGTCTCCGAGCGATGTTTCAATCTCAAGATCGCGTCCGTGAAGATCGCTGCTGTGAGTTTAATTTAATTTGATACGAATGGAGCACACCTGCTCCGGTTGCAGTTTCCCTACATTGCCATTTTCCACTTTTTCCCTTTAAAATTTTTAATGTTATATTCTTTCAGCGTTTCTGATAAATTGTACATTTCCTTGTCTCCGTTACCTACAAAGGAAGATTTTCCCATTCCTTTACGTCTGAAACCAATTTCCATATTCTGGTCATGTTCATCTCTTCCCTTCCATAAACTACTTTAAAGGCTTCCACTAATGCCCTTTTCAAACCTCACCACCAATATACGCTTTTTCCACTCCCAGTACGTCTTTCTCTCGTCTCTTGACTTCCAATGGATCCCATTCCAGCTCCTTTATGATACAACGTATCGTTTGTGTTCTGAAGTAATTTTCACAAAGAAATATAACTCCACTCCTTTTCACCCCTTCAACTACTATTTTTGATAACCAAAATGTGGGTCCAATACTATACCACCTTATTCAATCAATAGTGTGACCAAGGTTTTGTAGAATAAACGATAGAAAACCTACACAATGCATCCTGTCCAATAGAGTTTACTACGAAGTGTTATATCAACATTTTGTAATAAAGATCCTCATGAAGCATTTCCACCCCAATCTATAACAATAATTTTTTTTCTGAGTATCTGATAAACTGATCCCTCTTGGAATTTATTTTCGTTCCTTGTTCAGGGACTCAGCTAAACATCTTGTCCAGACACCGGAGCAGCTGTTCCGTCTTCTCCCATTTTTAATCTCATTGTAAAGCATTATAACGTCAGTTAGAAACCTCACTTTCACTATAAACTAAAAGAATGTCTCTTTTAAGCTAAATTATGTTCTTGATTGAATAAAAACAGCTAGCCAGGGAGGAGGAGTTGAGATTTTGTGAAGAGAGAGATAGAGTCACGTTTGATCAGTGTCAGTGATACACCAACAATTTACAAATTAAATCGCCTTATCACCTCGGAAGGACCATACCATAAAACTTAGTGCTGATAAAAGCAAATTTGTCATTTTTCCCGAGATTTTCTCATTAGGTACCCTATGATACTTGGATTCTCCCTCAAATATCACTTTTTAGACTGTGTTCGTTGCTATTAACAATAATTATAATTTTACGCTCTAAACCTGTTTCAGTTATGATAAAACTCCCCAAGTCTAATACTTTTTATCTCTTAATGGCATGCATCTAGCATAAACTCTTCACGTGAATGTGATTAAACAAAACTTATTGCACATGTTCTCCTAAAATGCACATAGATCGTCAGCTATTTCAGGTATTGTAGCTTGCAACTCATGTAACACCATGTTGTGTAATTGTTTACTGGTATCTGCTTTTCTTGAACCATTCTGTGTCCTTACGTGGGCCATCTCTCTTTTTTTTAATTTATTTTCTATGGAGTGCACGTTCCTGTGGCAATTTCCCTATACACCCATTTTTTCCATTTCGTATACCCACCTACTAGCCCTCTATAAATTGAACTTTAAATTATTTAAATCCTAACTTATGATAGTAAAACATCAACACAATCATTCATTAGTATAATGAATAGTAATGGTCTCAATACGCTATCCTGTGGCACTCGTATTTTCACTTCTACTACTTTTGCAACTGGATTTCCTTTCCTAAATTTTTGTTTTCTATCTTTTAAGAATTCTTATACTTAGTGAAGCACTTTCTCATCTACTCCAATAGTTTTTACTTTATTTATCACCATTTTATGGCTTTCTTGTCAAGCAATGTTACTACTGGAGCTGATTACTTGAAACTCTGACTGTTACTGATACAGTTTATACTACTGGAATCGGATTAGTAAGTTGCAGGGTTTCACGAAAATCCGTCACCAAGCTATTAGTTTAACCTGTAACAGGTAGGAAGTTTCACAGTCATATGAAGAAAAAAAAACAGTAACTTAATTGAAAATATTGTAGCTTAATTAGTATCAGTTGTAAGCCTAAGAAAAGACAGCTGACTTACACATCCATTGACGAATACTGCAGGTAGGTTCAGCCAACACGCATAAGTCCGCAACTTCGATAAAGCTTTCACAACTTCCCCAGAAGACAGTAAAAACCTAATAAATTCTCTTCAGTTTATAGTAATATTTGATGCAGCTCACTATTGACTGTTAAACGTATGAAGACGGTGTAAAGTATGAAAGTTTTTATAAGCCCCAGACACTCCAGCCAAAACCTGTCCCCCGCATGGTGATTATAGCTAAGTTCTTATTGAGTCATTCAAACACACGTCCTACCACGACCAAGTACTGCCGAAAACTGAATCTCAGATGACAAAATGGCTGCCTATTTCTAAGAAAATTGAGGCGGGAAAATCTCCTCAGTCTCCCATTTTGCTCCTATCCGCCAAAAAATTTTCCAGCATGAAGCCCCGATTTTCTGTTCCTATTTACATATGACATCTTTTTCCTAAGATAGTGTAGTTTGTCCGTCATAACCTCTAGAAGTTATGTTTCAGTTTTCTGATAGTATCTTTTAAGATACTTTTTTTTAACTGCTTTACGTCTCTCAACAGCGAAGTTTTTAGAGACGGGAAAGGATGGGGGCAAGGAATGTGAAGGAATTCTGCCATGGCCTTTTTAAGGAAGCATCCCGGCATTTGCCTGGAGTGATTTGGGAAACCATGGAAAAATCCAAATCTGGATGCCCGAACGGGTATTCGAACCGCCGTACCGAGCGTGGTGGTGTAACGGATAGCGTTCTGGCCTCGCATTCGGGAGGACGGCGGTTCGAATCCCCATCCGGGCATCCAGATTTGGGTTTTCCATGGTTTCCCCAAATCACTCCAGGCGAATGCCGGGATGCTTCCTTCAAAAGGCCATGGCCGAATTCCTTACCATTTCTTGCCCCCATCCTTTCCCGTCTCTAAAAGACCACGTTGTTAAAAAAAGGGACTTTAAACTGTTACCAAAAAAAAAATCTAACCGCCGTCCTCCCGAATGCGAGGCCAGAACGCTATCCGTTACACCACCACGCTCGGTTTAAGATACTTAATCCTCTGTCTAGTTTTTAGATCATATTCTTTATTGAAAATTTCCCTGTTTTTGGTGTACCCATCTTATTCTGGGAATAAACTATGACTAATACAATTTACACAATTAATTTTCCGCCAGCGTGACGTCAGATTGAAAATTCTAAAATGAATATCTAGCTAACTCCTTCTTACTTCAGGCTGCAATTTACATATGTTACTAGGGGGAATTTTTTCCACTTTTGAATACCCCATTTACTTCTCTGTAGCGTTTCTCTTAAATCTTAAAATCTATCTATCTATTTGAGGGAGAAGAAAATAATGCCTCTACAATCAAACTAAGTAAATCCCATTTTTGTCCCCTAAATTTTGAACTCTTCACAAAACTGTTATTGTATTTGTAATCCCCAGAATTTTATCGATTTTCTATACCTAATTATATCCATCTACCTATTTTTCTCGATATTTTGATTTTCTTTACAACAAAAAAAAAAGAAAAATATTAATAATAATTACCATTGATTTAATTACTAAAATTTTTATTCAGAATGCACCTATTTATGCCGATAACCTATAATCTTAAGATTTCTCTCCAACCAAGCACTTAATAAGACTTATAACTGACGTATCTCTTTTGACAAAATTCCTAGCCTATACATATAACACCTTCCATTGATCGTAATTATCTTCTTTAATTGTGGAAGAGTGTGGTTTGAATTACTGATTCTACCATTATGAAACTTTGTTTTCTTTATGAACTGAAATTCAACATAACATGTTTATTTCAGAAAGAAATAGACAAATGCTCTTTATATAATAAATGATGAATTTTTGAATGAAAAAATAAGTAAAGCTGGAGATAACTATTATGAAGAGGCAGATATGTCTTCTTTGGCTCTTTTAAAGAATGCAATAACACTTCACAACTCCAACCTATCATAGTTGCCAAAGACATTTTAGAATGGTAAGTGATACAACTATTCTGCAAACATAAAGTACTACACTTTACACTGAAGTATATACATATTAAGCTCTATAGACGAGCATAAAAAGTGAAGGACAATTATAACTGGACACATCTTAAGACATAATACAAAACTGGAGGGAACGGTAGAAGGAAAAAGACAGCGAGGAAGACCACGGTTAAAATACATCCAGCAGATAATGGAAGGAGATATGTTGATAGGAAGAGGAAGGCAGGTAACAGTACTGAAAGGAGGATCGTTGCGGACCAACGCAAAGATTGACTACCGGAGAAGAAAATGTTGAAACATAGTGCCAAAGGAAGTATTTATCTAGCCTATAGCAGTGATCCATTGTGGTTATGCACAATACTCTTATAAGTATCATGGACGAGTGGGACAGACCTCTGAAAATATTAAACTGAGGTCGTTGCTTCTTTCTTGTGACTCAGTAAAAGTGATTACTTTCCCTCCCTTTCGTGTCGCCTGTAGAGCATAATAGAGACGAGAGCGACTGCAGAAGGAGCCGATGTGACAGACAGCGCGGTATTTGTTAATGTGGAGGAGCCATCCATTACGGCTGGCGCTGGGCGGGGTATCTGAAATTAATCGCCGCGGCTGGGTGGCTGTGCGCCTTTGCCAGTAAAAACTTGCGGCGGCGGGCCCATTGTGGCCGCGTCAAGACGCAGCCCAGTGCCAGATTAATGGGTGCGCGGCGAGGTCGCGGCGTTTCATTACACACTCGTCGCTGGGCGGACTCGGATGGCCGTAATTAAAGTAATACGTATTATTCATCGTGCGGCTGGCTGCGGCGGCCGGGTGGGCGAGCGCTTGTCTTCATCGCGTGTGCTGCGCCCTTTGATGTCCTAAATGACGGCGCTGTTTGTCAGGCACAGCTGTGCCGCTGCGGTCGCTGTCATCAGCCTTGTGGGGGCGCAGGCTGCGGGCTACTTCAGGACGCAGCCTCCACCCAGTCAACCTCTACCCGTGATAAACGCATGGGGCTACCTGGCATATTCAAAGATTTCGGCTCGAATCCCGCTTCCGCAAGGTATTTCTCGCAGTACGTAACAAGATTCTCACCTTCGGCAAAAGCTTTGCTACATACATATGAAGCACAGTTGCACGCTCCGTTTGAAGGCAACATGAAATTGTAGGCCCAGCGCACAAGGCGTGAAATGCGCCGAATCTTGAAGCTCAGTCGTCAGGTAGTAAGGCCCAACAATTTATTATACTTACTGGAAAGCAACAACAAATTTAGCCTCCGCGTAAACCATACCGTTTACGTTTAGTAACCGAGTGATGTGTAAAGTTCACAGGGTGTATCGACTATTCGCCACCATTAAAGGGTATTAATGGTAAATTTCAAAACGATGTAAAAATTGAACGGGAATACCAATTTCAGAGCTTCTACCCATGGCAAAGTGGACAGTAAACACTTGGTTTGACACATGAAAATGTTAATCTGTCATGTACATCCATATAAAGGAGACTCCTTTCCGTGACAAAAACATTCTAACGAGCGGAATTGTTACTTGTAATGTGGTGACAACAAGACATAGCTGCTTGTGGGGAACGCTTAGCAAACAGTGGTATGCCAACACGCTACAGAGAAGAGCTATTGACGGGCTCAGAACACAGGAGGTGCTCGATGAACGAAATTTGTGTTTTCGGAAAACGATGTTGGAGACCAACTCACAAAAAGCTTATGCGGACAGAACTATTATGAGTTCCAGTACAGACTTTGGCGATCTCTATTCTGGAACCTGTCGGACGTCAAAAATTATTTCACATCTTTGCAAACGTTTTATAAAAATTGCGTTTAAGAAGTCGGATTAACCAGGATGCTCTTGGCTGTGGTGGCAATGACAAATATGATCAGTGAATCGAAGGAGTATTGATGATTTATATGAAATCAAAGGTAATATTTGCTGTTATTATTTCTGTTTTTATTTTAAAAAGCTTCATTTAGCCACTTTTTTTGCAAAAATTATCTTTAAAAAGTATCTGGATGTTTGATAACAAGTGCCTAAGAGACATAGATATCAGTAAACGGTTTGATTACAATTGACTAATAGGAATTACTTATATAATCAAGCATTTGCAGTGAATTTTGATACTTAGCAACTGCACCAGTATTTCATCATTTAATAAATGATATGTTTTCTGTAATACTGAAAATAACTCTTATTGTTTTATTCGATATTAAGGGTTCGGCTAGAAAACAGCAATTGGGATCGTCAGAACAGTATTTTTATTCCAGATTCCGCAAATGTGACAAAACGTCGTGTAGATGAGTTGAATTTATACGCCATTTCATCCTCTTTCACCGATTATTCTGAGAGGCTACGTCCGGAATGAATGCCCTGATGGCTCCGTCTACTGTCAAACGATACTGGAAAAGAAAATCCTGGGCATTATAGACACCAAAGTCATTCACTCTCTTTACTACTAGTATTCTGGTGTGGAGGTAGTGAACGGAAGTCAGAACTCCACTTCCTTTAATTTGAGCTTTAGGGCCACACAGGCCAATCTGTGGATTACCTACTGATGACCTCATAACACTAGTCTCGGAGAAGCCCCTCCTTTGAATCTAATACGTTCTGACACACGAATATCTCTATTGGTTTTCAGTAATCGTCTATCTCTTCTAATCGTGTGCTGATATGTTCATCGCCACATATCAGCTGTACCATGAGTTGTTAATTATCATCACTGCATACTATGATTTTTATACATTCTGTCTGAAGGTTACTGTGATAGCCGATTTTCCCCGCTTACGAGAGGTGAAAGACTAAGTACTCTTTCACCTCTCGTCAGATGCTCTCGTTACTTTGCAATTTTTTTCGGGATTTGGCTGACAATTCCAACATCACCCTTAAATGTCTTAATACTTGATTTTTGAAGTGAAAACTTCTTTAATCTTGTTGTGCGTTTTTTGGATGGGTATAATCTTGGGAGATTGCGTCACCGACATGTTATGACGTATTGCGCGTATGATAAGCGCGTTGGAAGCTTCTTAGAGGAGCAAAATCTTATGAGTTGGCGTCACCAACATGCTGTAATAGCAGTGTGTCTGTAGCTATAAGTATGACGTGTTGCGCTTCGACAGCAGTGATGGTATATATTATACTTGTACATAATATATAGGCCTACCTAGTGGTGCACGCGCAGCGTCCTGTGTACGCATATACAAATATACACACAAATACATTGTATATAGCTGACTGTAAGGTATATATACCTTGTTACTACGCTTCTCAGTCCTCGTGGAAGGTTATACATTGCACCTATATATCGTATCTTCATAAAGTTTTTTGGCTAACTTGACTATAATTTTTATTTTTTTGTAATACATCTGACATTAATCGTTCGAATTAGGTCTTACAAGTTCGCAGCCCTTGGCTGTCCCCGTGGGTGAAGTGGTAAAGTGCTGTACCGTAGAAGGTCACGGGATCGAATAAACATTTTTGAAGTGAAAACTTCTTTAAGCGAATTTGTCGATTTTGGGGAGGGTAAAATCTTATGAATTCGCATCACCTACATGCTAATGTCGACAGTTTGGCTGTAGCTATAAGTACAACGTGTTGCGCGTGTTATATTCATAGTTTTCACTTCTGTTAACAGTCCCAAATGACTGCCCCCCCCACCTTTCTTTACTATTCATTCTGGGGGTTTTTTTTTTTTTTTTTTTTTTTTTTTTTTTTTTTTTTTTTTTGTATATTATCTCCTAGTTGCTAATAATGAACAAAGATGTAGTGCTTGCATTGATAGCTTGTGATGCTAAGGTTACTCAATGTGAATTTTTATTAGTTAATTATTTAAACAAATAATAATTGTAGCCTATAGAATCGGTGTCATTACGAAAGGAAGATTTTGAAATTATCAATGTGGTACATTTTATGGATTGTGAAAACGTAAATTTCGATTAGTTATTAATTAAGTACTAAATACCAAAAACAAATTGGGTGTCAAATGCATACATGAGATGATCTTGAATCAGCAGTTTACAGGCTGGAACTGATTTGCGGAAAAGATCAAGTGATTAATATCTGATGATGTTCAATGAGATCACGGAAAAGTCGACTGTCAGTACAGAAGCGTGGCAAAGTCCTGAGCAGGTAACCAGCTGCATTGGTTTCTGCAAATAAGTGACTACACCGGTTCCGTCGCCTATTGTGTGGAAGCCTTAAGCAGCCCTGAACAGGTTACTGGTCGAAGCAACTTGCAGCTCTACTCTCGCCCTGCTGGTTCTGCGTGTCGATTGTCAGATCTTGGGCTCATTTATGACAGACTTTCAATATCTTCGGTCACGAGGAGGCACGCGCATTAACCAGTCATCGATACTGAAACTCAAAAACTAATATGATCGGAGCTCGTTCCATTCGAAAACATGTCCCAGTCTAGGCGATGACAGTCAGCTTGCGACAGCTAGAAGAGACCTGACGCCTGATGAAGACAACAGAACTAGCTGTCGAAACGTCGTTTTTATACTACACCATCCTGTTGGACTCCCGAGAGGATTTCATTGTCTCGTGAATTTTTGCTGGTGGTAATGTTATGAGTTGACATGTGACGTAGCCACGAGCAATTTATAAATCGAACACAATGGGGTATTTTAATAATCCCAGTGCAACGATAGCTTATGTGCTCGTAGGTTCACGGGTGAAAATGGGTCGGGAATTTATCGCAAAGCTCCCTGGGTAACCAGTTCCACCAGTTTTTACTACTGTTAAATAAAAGGTCTAGTAGGAAAATTTGTCTGTTCTCTTTCAAACTTTTTCAACTGTAGGATAGAGAAATGGCCAAACCACAATCCACATACGCATGAAATTACCGTGGTCTCCCTCCCCATATTTTAAAATTTAATTACTACGAACAATAAATAAAAATACACTCAAAATTTATACTCAACTTACTCATAAAATAATTATCCATGTTCTTTCTTTAGGAAATATATTTTCAAAGCTACCAATTAACTTTAAATATTCCTTATTAATTTATTGTATTGTGCGTGTGTCAGTGTTAAAAGTGTCTTTTCTAAGCTGATGGCTGTACTTCCCATAATCATTTGAGTTTTGTGCATATTTTCTAATCTGGCAGGTTTCTGTGTTCATTTATTACGTTTGTTACTTCACTAGTGCTTTCTGTGTGTGGTAGTTTACTTGAAATGTTAATGTTTGTTGTTTTTGTTAGCTGATTATCGTTTTCTATACTTGTTGGTTCATATTTGTGATCTAATCGGTTATAATGTTTAAGATGTTCTATGTAGTTTGTTTCAAAATTTCTACACGTTATTGTGCAAGTCACTCAATGTATGTTAGTTTGTGTATTCATAAGTTTTGAAATTTGTTCATTTGTACATTTTTCTTTAGTGTCTGTTATAAATAGGCTTGCCAGACGTCCCGGTTTGACCGGAACAGTCCCGGTATTTAGACAAAGTCCCGATGTCCCGGCCGGTTTACCTTTCGTCCCGGTAAAAATTAAATTTGGTTATAAACTATAATTTATAGATATAGATGACCAAACATGTCTTAAAACAATTAACTGTGAAGTATAACTTAGGATAATTACTTTGTCATTTATTTAACTGTACTGTATGAAAAGTGAAAACTATAAAAGAATGAGGGTCTGCTAATAAATAAATATTGTCATCACATCGCCTTGTCTCTCCAATCATGACCATGCGCATGCGCTCTCCGGGCGAGTCCAGTATTGTATTAGTATTACACTCCTCGTGTGCAGTAACAATGTTATTGTAACATTGGACTCGCCCACCTCCACCCCGGCGAAAGTCGCCTGCGATAGAAATATCAGTCTGTTCCTGCCTAGCCTACGGTGCCTGTTGTGTTAGTGAGCTAACGCTGTTTTACAGTATTTATGTTTCAAATTTAAGTTCATGCTTTCTCTGTGAAAATGCCAAAACGTTCGTGTAAATTCACCGAAGAATTACAGAATGAATTTACTTTTTTGAAAAAGGTATGTACCGGTGGTCAAGGCGATAGAGTTAAATGCTTACATTGCAATTCTGAGTTTTCGGTTGCTCACGGTGGGCGATCCGATATAAAAGATCATTTGCAGTCTGTTAAACACAAAAAGAGTTTAGCATGTGCTGCTGGCTTGTCAAAAATGAGTAGTTTTTTAAGACTGTGAGTTCTAATGACAAAAACTTAGACTTAGCAGCGAAAGAGGTGACCTTTGCTTACCACACAGCAAACCATAGCCTAAGTTCCAATTCGAACTCTTGTTCATCAAAACTGATTTCCAAGTTTTTTGAGCCTAAATTCTCACTCGGAAAAACTAAGTGTGAGGCAATAGTTTTAAATGTCATAGCTCCTTTAGCTCAGGAAGAGCTTAAAGAAGACTTAACCAAGTCAAACTATGTATCTGTAAGCATGGATGCATCAAACAGAAAGGAGTTAAAACTTGTGCTAATTGTTGTGCGCTATTTTAATCCTAATTCAGGTGTGCAAGTAAAGCTTTTAGATTTCAAATCTGTGGCGGGCGAAACATCGGAAACCCTGACAAATCACTTATGCTCTGTCCTGTTGTAAAACGATTTGAACAACAAAGTAGTTGGCTTTTGTGGAGATAACTGCAACACTAACTTCGGAGGTGTGAAAAGAGCAGGGATAAACAACGTTTTTCATCGACTCAAGAATAGCCTATGGCGGGATATCAATGGAATCGGATGTGGAGCACACATTGTGCACAACTGTGTGCAAACTGCAGTAGATAGTCTCCCAATCGATATTGAAGCGTTGCTTGTGAAGATTTATAAATACTTCCACATATACACAGTCCGTGTAACAAAACTAAAAGAATTTTGTGAATATGCCGAGGTAGAGTACCACAAACTCCTTCAACATGGGAACACCCGGTTTCTATCAATGATGCCTGCGCTGGAAAGACTTTTACAAATTTTTGAAGGTCTGAAAGCATTTTTTTTAGACCAAGAAATGTCTCCATCAGCAATAAAAAAAAAATTACTGATTCAAAGGGCGAGCTCTACTTGTGGTTTGTCCATGGACAGCTTGCACTGTTTAACAAGGCCATTCTGGGAATGGAAAAAAATAACACTACAGCTTTTGAGGTTGCTGAAGCTCATAAAGCTCTTAAAAGAAACCTGGCAGAAAGAAAGGCTTCAAACTTTATCCCTTTGGCCGCAAAGAACATCTACAAGAATCTGGATGAGTAAGTCCAAAACAGTGTGAAAGAAGAATTTGATGGTTTTTATGAAAGATACATTGCATACTTGGACCTCTGGGAGAATAGTTTTGGAAACACTGAACAGTTTCCATTGATCAATCTGACCAAAACAAATGCTGTTGATTGGAAAAACGCCGAAACTTCTGCTGACACTGTTAATAGAAGCCTTCTTGATTTACCCGGTGTGAAAATAAACAATGATCAGTTGTTTGACGAAGTTGTGCTTGCTAAGCAGTACTTGCAGTCAAACTGGGAACAGTGGAAGCAAGAGGCGGCCACCAGAAATGTGATTATTTCAAGTGAAGAAAAATTGCTCAGGCTGTTTCGTCACTTAATGGAGAATCAGATAGAAGCCCCCAATCTGATCAACATTGTTGAGTATGCCTTCTGCTTACCTGGGACATCAGCAAGAGTTGAGAGGGTATTTTCTTTGATGAACAATGCATGGACTGATGACAGGGGTTTGATGAAGTAATCTACAGTTAAAGGCTTGATGACATCTAAAATTAATATCGGATTAACTTGTGAAGATTTTTACAACAAGATTAAAACCAAAAAAGACTTTCTAAAAAAAGTGCTCACCAATGAAAAGTACATGTAAAAACTGTTAAAATTGTTATTCCTCATCCAAAGGGTTTCTTCTCACAATCTTACTTAGTCAACTTATTAGATTTATATGTAAACACGCACATGTAAGAAATAAAATATTTAAATTTGTATTTTAGTATAATTTATTATTACCCCTGGTTTAGGTTCCTAATCAGTAATTACTAATCATTAACCATTTATTAGGTATTCATAGCATTGAAAATAAACTACCCTCTAAAACACTCTGAAACCCACCAAGGGTGTGGACCCTTGAATACCCATGACGCTGGGGGGGGGGGGGCATTCTAGTGTCCCGGTTGAACATTTCAGAAATCTGGCAAGCCTAGTTATAAATGATGTGTTGAGTCCTCCTTTTCTGAGAACGGTTGCTATTTTGTAAATATTTTTGTTGATCTAAGTCATTACAAGCCACTTTTCCTTTTTATTTTTGTAAGTAGTTTTTATCTGAAGTTGAGTACATATGGGTGGTCATATTTTCTTATTATGTTGTTGTCTACAGTATTTTTTCCAAATATATATGAAAAACATACAACAGATATGATAATGAGTTCAAAATCCAATCATCCACAAATGTACACAGTACTCAAAAGATAACGAAATTACAGCTATCAAGATAGAAAATGACACTAGTAAAACGTTTTTGAAAAATGGCGCTGCTGTGCGGACAAAAACATAGGACAGGCACAAAAACAAAACATCATCTCTAAGCGTTACAGTCTCATTATTTAAACAATAAATCGGTTGGTTTGAGATAAAACAGTATAGTACAGTGATAGTGAAATAAACATACAAGAAACAAACGAAAAAAACCTGCATTGCTAAATTTCAGTTAAAATTACCTACACCAGGAATAATGTATAGGAGCAAACAAATGTAAAACAATGTAAACGTAAATAATTAAATATTTTAACACAATTTCTTTGTAACATTAAACCCAAATACAAATTCATATTTCAATTGATCCAGTTGCAAATACCTTAAAATATTTTTCTTCTTCTATTGTAACATTCTAGTTGTTTACTGTCGTTAGATTTTCTTTAACTTTCACTTATGTAATTAGCACCTGGCTGTCTTAATGTATTTTATCTGCTTCCAAATCGTTTTCTCGTGAAGTTGGCACATATGATGTGTTAGTTCCAGGCTATTTTTTTTTTCTTCTTACTTTCGTTTAGTGTCCTTCCATTCCAGTATTTCTGTTGGCAATGAGGCATATTTATTATTGTGTACCTCATAGGCAGAAATCCTTTGTATCCATCCACTTACTTTCTAATGTCTGAGTAACGTCTAGATGAAGTGTATGCTCGATAATCATTCGAGGCTCACTGAAGCTTTTAACATTTTTATTACTACTCCTAGAACTTTCTTGTGGTTTATATTCATTAACCTGTTTTACAACCAAAATTTGTCACTTTAGATTATAGAATTACAGGTCATCAGTCACTACGATTCAAATGTGTAGCATACTAATTTTGGAGTCTTCTGATTCCCATTTGGTCATTTCTGATATATATATATACAAATATATTAGATTCAGAAAGACCAATAGTTGCATCCCAGCACTTGCAGACTTGCTTTGTTGATATATTATCATACTTTCAAAAACAGGAAATATTCCAAACTCTTCTTCTGTTCGTACTATTCTTTTCCGGATACTTCCTTATCATATTTCCAACGGAGTGATATTGGCGATCATCATTTCCAGTTCATCTTTGGAAATTATTATTATTTTTTTTTGTAGATATGTGATATTGCGTTGTTCATAATCTAATCTACTATATACTACAGTATAGTTTAAAGTCTTTATCGCTTCTTTATTGGTTCCTCTGATTCTTTCCTCACTAGCTGCCCGTTCATAATTTCATCTCTCCATTTCGTTCCATGTCGACAAATGCTGCAGGTATTTAAACATGCTTCCTTGTCCTCCCTTCTCAGTCAACCATTGTATTGATAGTTCTTTCTTTTCTCATTAGTAAAGTTGGGGTGAAGGGACGCTGCCGCAGAAGCGTGTGTGAGCCATCCCACCGAGCGTGGTGGGTGAGCGGTAACGCTCTGGTCACGCATTCTGGAGGACGGGGGTTCGAATCCCCATCATGGCATTCGGATTTGGGTTTTCCATGGTTTCCCAAAAACACTCCAGGCGAATGCTGGGATGCTTCATTCAAAAGGCCATTGCCAAATTCCTTCTCGTTCATTGTCCACTGGAGTACGAACCAACCGGCAATCAGCTACTGGACTACCTCATCTCTGTGACGGTACCAAATGTTTAGTCACCTGTTTAGGAACTTGAAGATTTTTCTAAAAGTTATTGTCCAAGGTAACAATATAGTCACCTTAAAGACCTTACAACCATTCTTCAGGAAAGGTAAATTTCAGTCTTGTCGGTAATACCGAATGTCAAGACGAACTACCAGCTTTTAGTACTAAAAATTTACATTAAGGAAACAAATTAATTTTATAAGATATTTCAAATATACATAAAGACGTTTTTCTGCATATGGAAAAATCTGGCCCTCTCTTCTTCGCGTTGCAAATAATTTCTGTCGTTGGACTATTAGTTCAAGAAGTTGTTTTAATGCAGATTAAAGCGATAATAAAAGGAGAAAACAGTCGATAACTCAAATAGTAATCATGAATTCCATGGTTAAAGAATTTACTGATTTAAAAAACTTTTTCTTTGCAGACATAGCAGACATTACAGTCGGTATTAGCTAGCCACAAGTTTGTTGCTACAGTAATCAGCTATTTATTGCTTCCCTATCAGAAATCGTGGACGCAGATGCGCGTGTCGGCGGCAGTGTTGCCAACACCTGACGGCGGCGGAGCACCTTGCCGTGACAAGCGTGCCAACCCACCCACCCCGCCGCCCTGCGCGGCCAGCTGGTGCTCTCCCACGCGTCGACAGATGTCAGACGGCCGGCCGCTCGGCTTATTACTAAGTTTAATTAAGGGAATCGCCCCTCACATCGCGAGTACAAACACGGGCCAGCCAGCTTACAGCTGGGTCCGCGCACCGGTTCCTCCCCGAACAAAGCTCTCTCCGCAGCACAACAGCTCACAGCTTCTTAGTTTAACTCTCCGTCGCTGTCTTTTTCGTAAATATTGTAATTTCATCACATCAGTCCCTCCTTAAGTTTAAATTACTTATTTATTACAAATGCAGGAATCGGAACAATTTACATAACATCAGCCAGCAAAATGCGAATACTGATCTTTATTAGACGATTTTAAGATTCTCTGGCTAAATATACGGCTCATCATCACCGAACAGCAATTGTTAATAGTTCAACGTTCTTAGTACATGATCAATCCAATATTAACTAAGCGATTTCAGTTATGAAAATTGTTTAGTTTATATACAGAAACATATTATTTAATTAGGTTATTTAAAAAGTTAAATAACAATTCCTTATTTTTTCAATTGGGTTGTGTCTTCATATTCATATCAGTAAGACAAATGATGGACCGTCATGTCAGATTACATACTAACCACTTTTTCTTCATTTACGAAACATTATAAACAAAAGATAAAATCATCACCCACCAATTTGCCAGAGAATTTAACTTAAAACTTTTTGTTGTATAGCTTAATAAATATGTAAAAAAAAAGTTAATATGTGTTAGTGCCTTTATTCCCATAAAGCACTGTGTTGCATATATCACACATTTATGCAAATTTTAATTCTCACGTCTTTTGGTGATACAGCTATCAGCTATTTACTATCACTTTAGTACGTTTACGATTAAAAAAAAATCCGTATAATAATGTCCTGTTACTTAAGTTTTCTTAGCGCGCACATAGGAATGAAGATGGAAACCTTGTCTTTCCACAACATCATCTCGCAGCGAATCGGTGAAGATTATAGTTTAGCGATATACCGGGAAAGCATTCGTCCACACATCGCTGTTATTCATAAAATAAATTCTTTACTATCAAATAATTTACATTAATTGCAGAAAAAGTTACAAAATTGAGGCGTTACGTATGCGGTACATAAATAAATCAGGGATCAAAAGACAAACACTGCATAGAGGTAGCAAAATACGCAAAAACGAAATCAACACATAACCTCGTTCATCATGGTTTAAAATAACAACTCTTGTTAATACAAAAAAAAAAAAAAAAAAAAAAAAAAAAAAAAAAAAAAAAAAAAAACCGTCATTTCAAATGTTCTTGGGTTTTGCTATAAAAGTAGAACTCTCAGCCACGAAATAATTTTATTTGCTTTTGTTAGTATTAATTTTATTAATGTTTGGGAGTACTAATAGCCAACGGCAATAATTAGCTTGCTCCAAACTCTATGGTATCCAATAACATTATTTCCGACATTGTATTCTCTCCTTCTCTTCCCTTCCAGTTTCTCCCAACTGAAATTGAGGAAGTCTTAAGCCGGCAACTAAAGAATTTTTCATTACAGACGTTTCCAGCCACTCCGCCTGAGTCGGGCAGAGGCCAGTCTCCAGACTCAACAGTTTATTTGAGTGGCTGGTTCGTCAGCCCAGCGTACCTTAACTGTGTCACATGGCGTTAGCCAATCACGGCCTCAGTCCATTTTACGTCATTACCATTCACTGCTAATAATTTTAAGGAAACAGCCTCCTGGAGAAATTGGCACCTGCATTAATCCGATATACCAGCTCTATCAATCTCCCTTAGCCCTTAGGTTAAGGGATTCTTGTCAGAAGAACTTGCCGTCTTGGCAATGCCTTCTTTTATTTGCTGTTTACGTGTAAGTGCTTGTTTTATTTTTATATTTTTCATTTCTGTTGATCCTTTTTTTTTTATTAATTTATTTTTATATATTTTGTTGTATTTTTTATATTTTTTATTATTATTATTTTTGTATTTAATTTAATTTAACATTGTAAGTTCATCCGTTTCGCACTGTATTTGTGGTTTTCTCACTAGTTTTCTTCTGTCAGCAGCTGGAGTGGTCTTCTTTGTGGACCCTCGTGTATGTCGTAGTGCGCTAGTGAGCGAATAAGGTGGTTGTCGCTCTCCTCAGTTTTTTGGTAAAATTGTCTTGCTATTTTTTTATACCTATCCCGAAGTCTCGGGATCCCCGCTGTCTCGTGGAGGATGTCTGTCGGAAATCTCATTGGCAGATGGAGTGCTCTATTCAGCGCCTTGTATTTCATTCTCTGCAGCTTCTCAATATGCGTTTTTGCGGCATATCCCCATACAGGGGATGCATATTCCATAATGGGGCGCACCCGTGCTTGATATAACTGTAGGCCGCATCTGGGTGGTATTGTGCTACTGTAATTCAACACTTTATCAAGTTGCCCCATTCGTTGAAGAACTCGGCACCTGACGTCTTCGAAGTGCGGCTTCCATGTTAGTTTCGTATCTAGGGTCACCCAAAGATACTTTGCCGTGGTCACCAAGGGGATTCTCTCCCCGAAGAGCCTCAGCATCGGTCGTGGTGGCTTACGCCTCCGCGTCAACATGATGGCCTGGCTCTTCGATGCGTTGATCTTAATTCTCCACTTGGTGGCCCACTCCTCGACGTCTTTCAGCACCGCTCGGAGGCGGCGTCCCACGAGGATCCGGCAGCTGGATGTAGTGAAGATCGCCGTGTCGTCGCCGTATAATGCCAGCTTGGTTTGTTGCCCCATCGGAATGTCCGCTGTTTACAGCGTGTAAAGCACTGGACCCAGCACACTGCCTTGAGGTACCCCGGCGCGGATGGGTCTTATTGTTGATTTCACGTTGCCTATTTTCACCATGAAGGTTCTTTGATGGATGTAGCTCTTCAGTAACAGGAGGTATGGTCCTGGAACTCCAAGTGTGGCCATTTTGTAGAGTAGCCCTCGGTGCCACATGGATTCAAAGGCCTTCGCCACGTCGAGGAGGACCACGCCGAAGTGCTCTCGTGCGTTGAATGCTGCGGTTGCTTCCTCGACGACCCTCAGCAGTTGGTGCGTGGTTGAATGGCCAGGTCGGAAACCGTGCTGCTCTGCTGGTATCATGCCTCCGTCGCGGATGTGCACCTGCAGTTGCTTGAGTAACAGCCTCTCAAACAGTTTGCTGAGATTAGGTAGGAGGCTGATTGATCTATAGTTCTGCGGGTCAGCTGCCGATAAATAAATATATATATATGAATGAGATATCTTCTCCCTTGTTCCCAGGTACACGTACTTGAAGTATGTTAATTGAACTTCAGGACGCAATGGGACTTAATTGATTTGAAGCGTTACTGAAATGTAATTTAACTTTAAAATATTGAAATAATGTAAATAAATCAACGTTTTGGAAACATAAAACAAAGTTACAGAAACACGTACACTACTGCTAGTAAAATACTCCTTTGTTATCTGAAGAATAGATTGGAACATATTGTCATTACCAACTGAGAGAAAATTAAACTTTGAACTGAATTGTGGTTGAACTTTCTAATTAACTCCACCGAAGTAGTTGGTAAGGAGCCAAATAAATGAGAATAAACTAATTTGGAATATTTAGAGTATCAAATATGAAGACAGCACGAAAAATAATAAATACGGACCATATCTCAGAAAATATATGCGTAAAAATGAAATTAACGTAAATAGTTGTTAATTAGTTCCTTCTATGATTCACCAAAATACAATTTATATATTTTTTCGATCTCGATGTAGTACAATAATATTATTTTGAAATTTCCGGTTTTTTTCTGCTAACTCGAAAATTCATTGCCAGCATAAAACTACAAATTGACTATTTACCAGCCCTGGTACCTAAAAAGTTGAACAATTGCTAAGTACAAATTGTGCTAACACCTATGGTAATAGGCCACTGAAATTATTACAAATGAACAAGCTGCTTTCAGATTCAACAGCAACACCGAGAAGGAATGTCCTTAATCACTGCAAAATAGGAGCATTTGTAGAACAGTGAGACCAGTTAAGATTGCAGCGAGATGGCGTGCACGTAGGTCCAGGAACATTATTTCGCGCGAGCAGACAGGTCAATGTTACGCCACGCTCAGTAGGTGCAGAGCCGTCAAACGAAGTGGAAACATGCAAGTAAGCATCGGTATGCCTCAACGATGTGAAAGGGGGCAATATAGTCATGTGAGTGAGTTTGAACGTGCCAGAATGATTGATCACAGGAAAACGCATTTCTCGTACAGTGAAATTGTGGCTCGTACATGACACTCTGCTACGACAGTGATGCGGATGTGGAACCAGAGGGTAGAAGAGGATCGCATACAGAGGCAGCACAATGTGACCACTACGCGGAACAGCTGTCATCTAGGCCACATGGCCGTAACCGACTGAACATATTCGTCCATCGTGTTGGCTCGAAGCTGGAGCCCTGCACTACAACGAGTAAGGACATATCTGAATCGACGATTCGATGCCGTCTGCTCAAGGCTGAACTGGGAGCACGCATGCCATTGCGTCGACTTAGATTGGCCAAAACCATAAACGTCTCAGATTGCAATGGGCACGAACGCCGTCACCGGAGTGCCGAGTGGCGAAATGTAAGATTTACGGACGGGTCCGGCTTCAACTTCTACTACAGTGACAGCCGTGTACGTGTTAGACGTTACCGTGATGAACACAATCGGGCAGACTGTAGTATTAAGAGTTTTCTATGTTCCTAAGATCTGATAGCCTGTCACGTCCCGAGCGGCAAGAACGCAACATAATGTTGGTTCTCTGAACAGACTGCTTCAAACTCTGTCTCAGGAGATATATGCAACCTTATGTCAGAAAACAAGTCGATTTTTGTGTTTCTTAAATCCAGCTAAGCTGTTTCAATTGAGATAATATAACTAACACTTGCTACTCTAAGACAAGCATACTAGGCAATAGATAAGCAACTGTTCTATTAGCTTGTGCGATATGACATAGCTGGTTACTTGATTAAATGAAGAGATATTTATGAATGGAAATCAATCTTGTCCAGCGATTATATCATTTAATGAGACATATGAATATTGCATATTACACAACAGGAGTGAAATACCTTAATTGAAAGCACGATACATAACGCATCATTCATTATAAAAACATACAGCCTTTACTATGATCTGTATATTACAAGATCTGTTTGTGAAATGAGTGACTTTGAATGAATTATTATAAGTCTTTAGCCAAAGAGCAAGTTGTAATATCAGACGTCGTGTGTTACATTAATATTGAATATGTTGTTCTAGTCGAAGGTGGTAAGCCACTTGTTGGAGCAACACGCTCCTGAGCATCGTCTGCTGAAGGTGGCATTTCTCGACCGCGCAGGTCTAGCTATCAACAGCGGGCCGTGGGAAGGGAGCCGTCTTCGCTGGCAGGGATGACGCGCCTCTAGCCGTTGCCCAGTCTGTAAACATCAAACGCCCGGATAGCTGAAAAAACACTAGCTAACGTGGTGGGAAGTTAGCTGATGAGTGGCGAGGGCTAGCCGCCTGTGGCGCGTGCTGATCCGTAAAAGTCAGCTGCATGGCGCGGCCTACAAAACCACGGGCCGTGAGGGTAGGGGTGGCTCTCCATAATTGGTTACTGCCTTCACATGGTTACCCTAGTTTCTTTTAATTGACTTTCAGCTTTACTACAGTAATGGTGGGGACTAGAAATCTCTCGCACTCAACTGAACTGGAGGAAAACTGATTCACATGCTACGAGAGAGAAGTCTGCAGCGTTTCTGCTCTTACAGCTCTGAAGCAGAGTTTGGCGTTACCATCTGACTCTCTCGTAACAGAATGTGCTCCTGTCTGGAGAGTGGGAACCGGCTCGGCTCGCCTTGGCTTACAGCTCGCAGACTCAATAAAGCTCAATAAAATCTCAACTAGCAATCCGCAATCGGCAGAGTGCGACAAGACGCATTGTCATGATAAGCGGCACATGGTAAATAGTATGGACGTAATGTTGATCTATGAAAAATGGCAACAATTTGACGTAATCACTGTTGTTCTTCCGCACCGATAAATTCAAATAGATATCACATTTGGAGAAATTTTGAGCAAGACTAAGGATCGGGTTTGTGGGCAGAGCTAAGTCGCGTTACTGCTTTCCCGGATGACGTGCAATGAAATGTGTTAAAACATTGTGCAGATTTCTGGACTTGGTCACGGACGTGTGAGGCCACTTAAATTGACAAAGAGTGTACAGGGTAGTTCAATCAGTAAATACGGGCCATTCCAGAAATTCCATATTACGCAACACAGTGGAGTGACCACAGAGTGATTACATACTGGTATCTGTGTTATGCTGTAAAGTTACTGAATTTGTTTACTTTTCACTAGGTATTGTATACCAGTATCTCGTCTTTGGAAAGCGTTACAAGAACGTAGATTTGACAGCGACAATGATACAATGAGATGAAGGTAGAGCCAATTTTCCGGCTTCGCAACCTAAAGGCATTTATTTTTTTATTACACAGAAAAATTGCAAAGAGTTCGAACAGTGAGTTAAAAAGGACATTAGTACTTGCTAAAACATGTATATGATTTTTATGTGAATCAAATGTATTTTGCTCATAGATCCACTGCATGCTTGCAAAAATTATAAATTCTTCCTAATAATTATATTCGTAATTATAAATATATTTCACACTCCTTATATGTATTAATAAATTAGAAATTTCATGACCGTCATGAGAATCGGGACCGAGCGTGGTGAGCGAGCGGTTAACGCTCTGGCCCCGCATTCGGGAGGACAGCAGTTTGCATCCCCGTCTGGGCAACCAGATTTGGGTTTTCCATGGTTTCCCCAAATCACTCCAGTCGAATGCCGGGATGTTTCCTTCAAAAGGCCATGGCCGAATTCTTTCCCGTTCCCATCCTCTAATGACCTCGACGTCCACGAGGCGTAAAGCCATAAAAAAGGAGAATCGGAAATTTTACATGTTAAATGACAGTGAATTAGTTTTATTTACCAAGAAGTGTAGGTGTGTGCGTTGGTTGTCAGAAGCAACATGTGAAGAATTGTAATGAAGGACAACGTGTAGAGAACAAGATAAAAACAAGTATTATGAACGATGTGGTCAAACCAACGTGGTCATTGTTCTGAAAGAGACGGAACAGGGCGAGAATAGTAATGGCGTAAAACATCGCAATGAATTTTCAACTGGTGTTCTTCCTGTCTGTGAACACCATAGAAAAATTTTACATACTATTTCATATATACCAGAAACATTTTCTGGCTCCAGTATGGTTAGCGTTTGTGGATATACTAAAACAATTTAATCAAACTGTTCAGTGCCGATCTGATCTTTTATGAAATTAGACAACAAAAACGCAATAAATTAAGATGAAATTGAAGATGAAATATACCTTACACAAATACCAGCGAATTAAGCCCTAAGTTTCTTGTCCTTGGCGGCCTGTAGTATTCTTCGGAAAAGATGATGATAATGATCATCATCTTTGACAGTTTCCGCTACCATCCTGGCAACGCAAGACCCTCCTGCGTCTTGTGGCTGTCCATGTCCCTCCTCCTCCACTACTGCACAATTAATTCCTCTGTGCTCTCTTCATCGATCTGTCCGACAGTCATCATCGAGGCCCCTTTCTTTACACTTTCTTTAGCACTCCTTCTTCATCCATCCTTTTTCTATACCCACATCTCTTGCGTGAACTGTAACACATTGTGCGAAGATCCTGTAATACTTATATACTGTAGTGAACATTAACTCGCTGAACTCTTCAAGCTCCTACCTTTATAGACTAGTGACGGTATATCTGTGTGAGGCTATTCGAGAAATGTGTGTCTGTATTGAATTAAAGTTTCTTCAGGCATCTTAAACAGGAACATACACGTAACTTCTAGAGGTGCAGAGTTTTCTGTTGGATATTTGTGAGATAGTACCAAATTGCAGAATTTTAGACGGAAATCCACCATGAGCGAGATACGCCCTCCGATAAAACATTATGGGATAGGCACAAGTGAACCAATTAGTGAGTTAATAGTTGCTGGGATTTGGATCGAGAGATTAATATACAACATTAGAAATACTGGTGTAAAGGAACTGGATTGAAAAACACCAATATGATTTTATGTAAGATGATTCTTGAGTATCTTAGATAGTGAGCTATTATGCAGGAAATTTCAGACAATTAGATAAAGGAGGCCAAATTAATAATGTAGCACTAAATCTCTTTTTGGCGTTTGGCACAGTCACATATTATAGTAAATCAGGTGAACACTGTTGGCCTGGATGAAAAAATGTTTTGTTGGTTAGAGGAATTATTAAAGGTAGTAACAAGGAATTTTTAGTGGGAAATTCACTATCAAAGGAAGTGAAATATAAATGGCAGAGCCACAAAGTAGTCTAATGATACCATTTCTGCCCATTATTCTATTAAATGATTGTTTACAGTCAGAAAAAAATGTGTTTGCTGGCGACAGAATCTTACGGAATCGGATCAAAACAAAATTTACATGGAGATCTATGCAACAAATCTGACCGGGAAGGTCAACATAGAATGAAAATAAATGTCAAAAAGAATTAGGTACAGAAATATTTTTTAAAAAACTAATATTTTTCTTGATTGTAGAGTGGGAAGGAGTTACTTTTTGAAGACCCGAAGTATAAATCTATCGTTTATCTCAGTTTGGCAGGATATATTTGGCGGGTGATATCAACATGTTTCAGCAACTTTCATTTTTTGGAGAGAGTGATGAGATGTATCAGAGAAATGACAGAACTGAGATTCAAAACTTTGTCAGACCATTGATTGAATATGGTGGTGTATAATGGAATACACATTTTAGGTATCGAATTCTGGAATTGGAGAGGGGGAGGGGGGGGGTGGAAAAGAAGGCAACTAGATTTATTTGATGAATTTACTGAAAAACACAGTTACGCGTACACTGACATTAGAAATAAGCTGGGTTAGGAGTCAAGGAAAGTCATAAGGCAGGTGAAAAGAGTGTAAAAAATCTATATCGGGGATGAGGCTTGAATATATATTGGTGGGAGGTTTAGGAGTAGTGCATGGAAGGGAAGTGTTGACCGTGACCACAAGCTGGCACTCGGTTTCAGGCGCTTAAGTTGGCGCGAAGTTTTCTTCTGCAGGTGAGTCACGGATTGAGATAAGTTACAAGGGGGAATGAAGAAATTCATAAATCGTAATAATAGTAGGGTGATGACATCCCACTCTAAGAATTTGATTTAAATAAAGTGGAACTGGTATGTTAGTGCGTAGGGCCATGTACTTCATTCGATTTCAATTAAGTCAAACTCTTAAAAAATCTCAACATTGTTATATTACTTCCCATCATATCTATTCTCTCATTCGCGGCGTCGTAGATTTTTTACAACGAATTCCCAGGCACACAATCCCTATAAATAAAAATAGTGCACAAAAGTCAAACATTATTATTATTAATACAAAATCTTTCTTACATTATTAAGATATTAACAATAAAAACTGATCACAGGGTGTTTGAAACTTATCCCAATGCAGAAACACTATTCTCTAGCGGGCATAATTCCGTCTTACGTATATACATCACAAAGCAGATGCAAACATAGAGAAGCTGGATGTTTCAACCAACTTAGCTTACCCTTTACATAAATTCCACCTGATACTTACTGGACTAATAACCACTGACAGATTTCTGTATTTCTCACATACAATTGAAGTTGATACATAAAAAAAAGGAAGAACAATAGACTCGTAAAAATCTTAATGATCTAGAGAAAGTAATACTTGAAGAAAAAATACCATACATGCGGTAACGCTCTGCTCTCGCGTTCTGGAGGATGTGGGTTTGAATCCCCGTCCTGATTTCGGTTTTCAATGGTTTCCCGGAATCACTCCAGGAGAGTTTACTGCCAGAGGTATAGACCCTATGTAAGCGATAGGAACAGAAGACGACGAAATATTTGTTAAATTATTCTCTTTGTCCATTAAACTGCACGGAACTGGAGCTGACACTGGTCAGTGAGCGAGCCATCAGTGCTGCCCTAAATGTTGTACTTGAAATTTTAATTAATACAGACAGAAGTTAATTGCTGTTGGCCACATCTTTTAAATAAACCCCCTAAGCAGTTAAAATATTCTATAGAAAAAGACAATATTTTTTTTTTTGTTTAAAATAGCAATTTGTCTCTTAGGTAACTCCATTAACACCGACCAACAATTTGTTTAGAACAATTATCTCTTTCTAATAGGGCCTTTATAAAATGCAGTTTGTGGTGTAACAAAATTAATTATTATTTTAATATGTTAATATTAATAAATTTAATGTATGCTTTTATTTATAGTCATTAGTTTTATGTTGATGCAGGGAAATAATTCCAAAATTTTAATAAAAAAACTTTTAAATATACAATGTCATTACATCATTGGCTTGGAATGATAGGAAAGTTTGGGATATAATGTTAAAAGAAAGAACCACAGTTAAAGTTAATACGATATCCCACATAATTATTCAGGTCGTTTAACAAAATAAATAATAAAGCAATAATATCAACATTATATTGAATATTATTTAACAAGAAAGTTTAGCAGTTCATGGAAATTGATACTAAATCCAGCGTATTCAACGGAGCAAAAGAATTCTATCTAATGAAGTTAATCATCAGGCTTTAATTATTACTAAATTTTCGATTAATGGTGGATCAAGCTATGTCATTTACCAGTACGTGACTTCGAAGTGGAATTAAATTACCTGATAGCCATCCTGCACTTCCTCCCTCTCTTAATCGCATGGTGTTGCTTACAGGGTTACAGCGTCGGTATCAGTCATCTGCTTTGAAGCATGGTGTCGTATCGCAGCACAGGAAGTTCTGGACCGAGCGCGGTGGGTGAGCTGTTCACTCCCTGGCCTCGCATACGGGAGGACGCCGGTTCGAATCCCCGTTTGCGCGCGTGTTTCTTGCAATTTTGATTTGTATTCGTTTTTTTACATAGGAGAATGTTTGTGCAAAAAAAAAAGTTGTGCGTACATCAGTTTAATATAATAATATTATTTACAGATAAGTGCTGACATTTTTAACAAGGTAAGTAATTTCGATAATATAAAGAGTCTTTATTTATTGATTGTTCCTTAGTGAGATTTTACTGATGTTAAATATTTATGAAATGCGTTTATTCTAAAATGTGATATTTTACCTTATATTTTATTTTGCCGTCCAGTTTACAATGTAAAAGAGTTGTATAAGAAAAGTTGAGGGCAGTTCATCATGTGTACATTCAGTAGGTTTACGTAAGAACCATGTACTAATTACTATACATTAAGTTTTATCAAAACTAAGAATTTACTTAAACTTTAAAACTATTAACAAGGTCATCTCGATTGTATCAAAAGTAACGAGTAACGTAACGATACGATAGTAGTGAGTGATGGTTGATTTAGTAACGGATACATATCGTTGCACGATTTCTCTTTACTTTTACAGCTCCAATCAGCTGTGCCGTGCACCCTCACTCCATGTGCACTGCGGTTAGATGTGGTGATTAGGAATAGTGCACCACTATCTCTCCTATCCTGTTGGCCAATTCCTGATGGTGAAAATTTCTTCCACCGTTAGGATTCAAACTAACTAGTCCCGTATAAGCGCCGGACACCATTATGGTGCCGCAACCTACTGTGCATACGAGGCAGCCTGTCTGACAAGTTGTAAATTTTAATGTTTTTTTTTATATGTATAATAAATTTCGCTATGATTATTATTGATAAAGTATGTGTTTATATTAAGTGTGAACGGTTTCTCGTAGCACAATTCTTTCATCAGCTATCGTATAAAACGAAAAATATAGATTAGTTTTAACAGAATGATCAAATGTAACATAAAGTGCGTCACGATCGCAATATTTTAATATTAAGCTTGATCAGGTATTACTGCAGCGCCCAACGGTTATCCCGTCTTTTCCCTCTGTGGTATTGATCTTTCGTCCAAAGCTTCCTTCTCTAATTTGACGGCTAGAAAGAAGAACGTACGTTTGAAGAGGGAAAGTAATTACGTCAGGGCAGAGCATAGCCGGACGTAATTAAGTGGTGCATTATTTAGTGGCGCACTGATTACCTCTGCATTCGTTTGACAGAGCCGCAGGATTGGAGAGGAACATAAAACCATATAAGCTATGCCGCTGAACACCCTAACAAGACCAGGCTGCATAAACAAGCAGCGATCGGCTCGGGAGCCAGCCACTTGTCTGCGATCGTCTTGTTAATGTTTCATTCAGACTGCTGCTGGCGCTGAACTACTGGACTGTTGTCAAAGGCAATCCCTTAGATTGCGTGTCTTGTTTACGTTCTGTATCTAGTTACAATTAACGAAAACGCTTTTAGTGCGGGTAATGATTAATACAGCTATCACAAAACCCGCGTTGAGTAATTTTAACTAAGCAACAAATGTTCCGTACGAAAGTCATACTGACAGTTCATTTTAATCCTTCTGTAAACCAGATTACTTTCAGCTTTCATTTTTGGCGCCTACACTGATGTAAACATGAGGCGAGTTATGGTCTTGTGCTCTACGAACACAGTTCAGCCACGCCAGAAGAATGAGACAATATTTTTAAGAGTTTTCAGGAAATTATCTAGGTCGTACTACTTTGATGAATTATGAAATCGATGGTAAAAAAAAAATCGACGAATTTTTGGATCTAAAATTATTTTCAAATCGTCGCCAATACGACCAAACCATTGAGGCTTTTCATTTGGTAACTAAACTTCTGTGTGTGCGCGAGGTCCTTATTCCAGTGCAAGGTTCTATTAAGTAACTATTTCATATTTTTTATAGGTTTAAATATGTACACTTAAATTGTTCAAAAGAATCTAATTGTATTTTATTTCCTGCTTCGATTATTGTTCGCAGTTACTTCTATTTTTAAATTTACTGTGTGTAAGCAGGACGTATTAACAGAATAATTCCTGTAGTTTGATTATTTTTCTAATCTGATAAACGCATTCCTCAACGTATGTTCGTGTTAAACTTAAATCTTAGTAAATATATATGGTGTATCTTCTATTTGTGCCGTCTCATTTTGAGCATTTTTTTTTAATCATTCTGGACTTTTGACTAAATAAATGTTGGTATTTCAATAGTCTTTTGTAGTGTATCTATGCACTATATGGAAATATTTGCTCTCCGACGGCCAGCAGATGAATTAACGATGTTTTCGGAAAGATCGCACATAGCTGCTAGAGCAAAATCTGAAAACACGTTACAAAATGCCTGACTTTACTCTGACGTTAAAGTGCATACCGTAAGATAGCGAGTGTGGCTATATACAATACTGCAGACAAAACATTAAAAAAGCGCCTTAAAATTCTAAAAACTATGAGAGCAAATAGAACAAATTTTCCCTAAGCCAGCGAAAATAGTTAATGAAGGCATTAATATTTTCTTACAGCTGACTGCAGCTTCTAACGGTTACACATTATACCTGACCTTGCAACTACCTCAGGTAACCAATGCACAAATTCCTTGCTGGTTTCGAGGATTAAAAAGAAGGGATGAAGATAACAAATTCTGTGCTCCACTAACTGGTCACTCCAGAAAACTACATGTGATGTAGATTATAATTTTTTAAAATTACTTATACATTATTTCTGATGCAGTGTCTTGCAGTAGAGATAAAGAATTACGACAGAATAGACGACGAAGCACTACACCGTTTGTGACTACAGAACTTGGATTAAATACATTGAATTAGTATTCTTACAATATATCAAACCCATCGAAAGAATTAAGACTGAATGTTTTCTCCAAGGAAGAAAGATAAAAAACGTCGCCTAAATGAAATGATTAAGCTTGTATGTTTCAGCAACATAGTGCTAAATAGCGATAAAATAATAGTTATTACTATTTATGTTGGCGTTTCAGATAAATCAGGCAAAATTACTTATTACTGTCTCACAAAAATCATTGTCACGAATGCAAATCATAAACAGGCTGTGGAGAAGTGTTTTACTGTGTGCAGAGATCACGTACAACATGTCTGATTAGCTATTATCAACGTCAATTATGGAAGGAAGGTGGAGGTTATTTCTCACAAATTTGATTATTTCGGGGTACGGGAGAACACGTGCCGAGATGCGAGTGCTGTTGAGGTGGTAGCAAAAGTTGGATTAAAGTGCGGTGCGCAACGGTTCCTGTCGATTAGAGCTGTAGCAAACCGTACGTATTCGTTACTGAGTAACGGATTCGTCACCTGACTCTAAGTACCGAATCTTTACTCAAAAATTCATTTCGTTACTCGCATGATTCGTTAATCGCATTTGTCGTATAGATGTCAGTTTGATTCGATACATGAACGGACACGACGTATCATGCGTCATGCGGAAGCTGGAACGGTTCGCCCAGCTATTGAATGAGCAGATGTTTCTTTTGAAATTACATTAAATTAAATTGCAATGGAGCGCATGCTCCGGTGGCAATTTCCCTAAACATCCATCCTCCCCTTTTCTGCATCCACCTACATTTACCATTCACAAATTTTAACTTTAAATTCTTTCAACGTGTTTGTCAAATTACTCATCATTTCTTTTGGTAACTTATTCCAATCCTTGACACCCTTACTTAAAAAAGAGAATCTTCCTACACCCTTGTGCCTGAAATCGAGTGCCAGCTTGTGGTCATGGTCATCTTTTCCCTTCCATGCATTACTTTCAATTCTTACACCAATATCTTTCCATGCCTCATCACCAATATACGCCTTGTAGAGTCCCATGACCTTCTTTACCAGCCTTCTGTCTTCCAATGAGTCCCATTCCAGCTCTTTTATCATATCTGTTACTGATTGCGTTCCGTGATAATTTCCAGAAACAAATCTAGCAGTCCTTCTTTACACCTTCTCTAACTCCTGTATTTGATACTCAAAATGTGGGTCCAATATAACACTACCATATTCAAGCAATGGCCTGACCATAGTTTTGTAACCCAATTCCTTTACCTCTCTCGTACATCCCCTCATCACCCTCTCCAACAATTGCAGAATTTTGAAACCTTTTCCTACTACCTGTCCAATGTGATCTGCCCAGTTAAGCTTGTTATCAAACGTAATGCCAAGATTTTTACATTTCAAGTCTTGAATAAGCAATTCTTTCCCCACCTTATAATCATAATAAGCCTTTAGTTTTTTTTATTTGTATATCTAATAAGCTGACACTTCTTTGTATTTATCTTCATCCCATGTTTACCAACCCAACTAGATATCATATCCAGATCACCCTGCAACTGTTTACAATCCTCAACCGTTTTGATCCTTTTATATAGCATTATGTCTCCTGCAAACAATCTAATTTCTGATATTAATAAATAAATAACGCCAAAGCAATTGACTTTTTTTTTTGCTTTGGCGTTATTTATTTATTAATATTATTAGTAATTGAGGAAAATGATCCACAACCTCCAGATAATTTCTGATAGTTAATTAGTTGATTAAAGTGTGGTGCGATTGTGATATTAGATACTATTCTGAAGTACGTAATATCCAATGCAGTAAATCAAATGTGCGAACACTTTACCTAAATTTACTTTACTTAATGAACAATTTACTTGAACTTTACAAAGTACTAACAAAGTCATTAATGCGATGCTTCATGCAAGTGCTCAATTGTATCAGAAGTAATGTAACATAGCCATCACTGAATTTTAATCACAGCAGGATCCATGTGATCAATATGGTACTGGCTTTGATGCTGAATGTTTGTTGTGACCACGACGCTACAACAATTAGGAATCTAATCAAAAAAAGATGAAGAATTTTCAAAAATAAATGAAAACAGTAAAGGAATACAGTGGTGAAACCTCCTATTTAAAAACAAAATACTTTAATGAGATTATAATATTTGTTAAATACATGTCCCATTATCATATCAGGCTTCTGTGAAAGGTTTTGAGTAGGCTACCTTAAAAAATAACCTAATTAGTTATTTTTACTAGATATGTCAGTCAGGTCAAAGGTTAGCTTTTTTTATTTTGTATGCAAACAGGTGTTTGTTTTGAAATTGGTTTACTCTTTAGTGTACAATATTCATTACAGTAAATCAAGTGAACATTCAGAGGTTTTCTGTAAGATCCAAGTGTTAATTCCTTCAAGTTTTATGGAAACGAACGATTTACCTAAACTTATTTTACTAAATAAACAATTTAATTGAACTTTACCAAGAATGAAGTCATCCCGTATGCGACGCGACTCGATGCGATTAGAGCTGTAAAAGTAACTAGAAAATTCTGTACCCGTATGTATTCGTTACTAAACCAATCAGTACCCGTTACTTTCTAATCGTTACTCGTTACTTTTGATAGAACACTAGCACGATGCATCGCATAGAGTCGCGTCGCGTACGGAATAACTTAGTTACTATCGTATCGTTTTGTTACTCGTTACTTTTGATACAATACAAACTAGCATGAAGCATCGCATTCGCATCTAGTTGGATCGCATAGGGGACGATTTCGTTCGTACTTGGTAAAGTTTAAGTAAATTCTTTATTTAGTAAAATAAGTTTTGGTAAGTTGTTCGTTTGGATAAAACTTAAAGTCAAGTAATTAGCACATGAATCTTACGGAAAACCTGTGAATGTACACTTGATTTACTGCAATGAATATTACATGCGAAAGAATAATCTAATTTCAAAACAAACACCTGTATGCATACAAAATAAGACCTGACCATTCACCTGATAGTAACTAATGACGGTTATGTTTTAAAGAAGCCTACTCAAAAACCCTGCATAGAAGCCTGATATGATAATGGGACATGTATTTAACAAATATTATAATCTCATCAAAGTATTTCGTTTTTAAATAGGAGTTTTCACCACTGTCTTCCTTTACTGTTTTCATTTATTTTTGTAAATTCTTCGTCTTTTTGTGCTAGATTTGTTAAAATAAATGTGGACATACCATCAAATTGGGCCTGCAGGCAGAGTGCTACTGGCTTCCGCATTAATTGATTAATTTTAAAAATATCAGTACTCAAAACATTTGAATCAATAACAAAGGTACAGGCAGACATGCGATTATATTCGTAATTGTTGTTGCGTTGCTGTTACAACAAACACAATATCAAAGCCAGTACCGCATTGATCACATGGATCCTGCGGTAATAATACAATGACTAACACCAGGAAAAAGGTATAAAGTTATTGCACCTTGTTTGTTTATGGAATTCTGGAACTGCAAAAAAAAGGGCTGCTAGATTTGTTTCTGGAAATTATCGCAGAACACAATCAGTAACAGATATGATAAAAGAGCTGGAATGGGATTCACTGGAAGACAGGAGAAGGGTGAAGAAGGTCATGGGAGTGTTCAAGGCGTATATAGATGATGAGGCATGGAAAGATATTGATGTAAGAATTAAAAGAAATGCATGGAATGGAATATATCCCAATAGCCATGTGGCTGACCCTATATGTATATATATAGGATCGTGTTATGCCTATTTAATGGGTGTGCCAGGATGACTGACACGTGGGTTCTAAATGGTTAACCTACGATGCCCTATGACTTGCGCCAACTTTCTTCGTATCTTCTGCTCTTGACTTCTTCTCTCTTGAGCCTATCCTCTTCTTCTCTTGCGCTAGTAAATAAACATGAGCATCGGAGGTAACTTGTAATTAGGAGAGGGAGCGGGCAGCTACGAGCTACTTGAAATAAAACAATGTCTCTGTAAACCCCATTTAATTGCACTGGACCATAAATCAACTACAGTCGATGTTGTACAAATTCAGAAGTATCCCGTAACCCGTAATACTGACCCTAGGGATGAAACTTAACCCTACAGTTCACAACTAACAGAGAATGGTGTGGTTGGTGCAGCGAATATCCATCTTCGAGGCCTAGATGTTATCTTGTAGATCGTCAGTCAAGAAGTGAGAGTGATCAATGTATTCTAGCTTGCTGGAAAAGTATTGGCTTGCATGCTCAGCACTGCACGTGTAGCTTGTATTCCGAATTGTCTATCGGCAGAAAGTCTAACAACAGGATGTGCTTACTCGACGTCTGGCTGCAGTGAAACTTCGAAAACTTAAATGATTTCGGTATTAAAATATTATAATAAATGACGTCCCGTCACAGCCACAAGCTGGCTTTCGATTTCATGCACAAGGGTATAGGAAGATTCTCGTTTTTAGGTAAAGGTGTCAAGGATTGAAATAAGTTACCATGCGAAATTATGAATAATTTACCAAAAATGTTGAAAGAATTTAAATTTAAAATTTGTAGAGGGCAAACGTAGGTGGATGCAGGAAAGGGGGAAGATGAATGTGTATGGTAATTGTCACTGGAGCGTGCGCTCCATTGCAATTTATTTAAATATTATTAGAACGTAACAAGTGCAGAGAAGTATATCACAAACTTTTAGACAACTCGTTTATGTTGTAAATTATACTATACAACAAAATAGAAGGTATCAAATCTTAAATAAACAAATTCATAAATGTTTGAAATCCATAAACCTCAATAATGAATGAACAATGAAAAGACAATAACTATCTCAAATTATCCATAATATTTTCTATTTACAAATTATGAACTGTAAATTTTAATGCTAAAGAAAACAATAACTACAAAATTAGTATTTACGTTGTCAAAATTAGTTACCTGTGGGAGCTGGAACGTGTTCGTATCTATACGACAAATGCGAGTAACGAAACATGGGAGTAACGATATGAAATTGTAACGATTCGGTACTTGAGTCAGGCGACGAACCCGTTACTCAGTAACGAATGCATCGTTACTTTTACAGCTCTAGATGCGATGCTTCTTGCTAGTATTCGATTGTATCAAAAGTACGAGTAACGAAACGATATGATAGTAACGAAGTCATCCCGTACGCTAAGTGACACGATGAAATGTTTCACGATAGTGTTCGATTGTGTCAAAAATAACGATTCGAAAGTAACGGATACTGATTGGTATAGCAACGAATAAATACGGGTACAGAATTTCTCGTTACTTTTGCAGCTCTACTGTCGATATACTGTCAGATAAAATGTAAAAAATCTAAAAGGTAAACTGCCTTTACTTTCCTAAATTTTAAAAATCGTACATTTTAGACGCAATTGAAAATAATGTTACTACAGATGTATTAAAAAGGTGGATTGTTTCTTACCAGAGGACTGGAATTGTGGGATAGTAGTACCAGTACTTAAAAGATGTGAGAGAAATAGAACTGAAAATTACAAATCAGTTTGATATAAGTGGATGGTAAAGTTGATGGAAAAATTGGTACGCAACATCATCAGACATGTATGTGATGAAAGAAGCTTATTTACAAAACGGTAGCTTGTTTATATGCAAGAATATTCGTGTCATATTCATTGAGTGGACTACATTTAATGTATTTCGGATGAAAAGAACCGAGTTCACCAAGTTGACAGCGATGGACTAAATCTCTTCAAGGCAGGATATCTGGCTGGATGGGTTAGCATGGAATGAAGATAAATGACAAGAAGAATAAGGTAATTAGGAACACAGATAAAAAGATAGATGTTTCCTTATGATTTTAATTCTAAGGGAAAATTGCTTCTATGAGGCCATAAGAGTGAATATCTTGGCGTAACATATCATGGGAACTTCAGGATACTTTGGGCAGGCGTTAGGGAGAGTTTTTAAAATTCTCATTTATTGGGGTAAATGATAAGCGTAGCTACCACAGAAGAGAGGTAATTAGTTTACAATACCATGGTTCCAACTGCTAAGCCATGGGCAAACGGTGCGCCGCATATATCGGGATGAAACCATTATGACAGTTTAGACGAGTGTCGTTTTATTGCCACCGGAGATGACTTTAAAATATCCCTATACAATCATAAGATAGATTTACTTACTTCTAGATTTTTCCTCTTTTATACGGTTATTTTCCCTCGTTCTTCCTATTTTTTCCTTAAGAAAACATGTGTATCCGAATTCGGAATAGACTTCCTTCTTTAGCTATTTCGTTATGGAAACACAGTTTAAGTTATTAGTGGTGGATAATTATCTTATCTCACTTTTTTTAGAACATCTTGGCTAAAAATTCTATACTGCAAGAATTCTGGAAATGTGGAACAGTCATGATTAAGATTTCAAAGAGATAATAGATTTAGAATTGAAACTACTGCAATGGACACCAAGGCAAGTTATTTACGACAAACTTTAGTGCAAGACAATAAAGAATGTTTAGATACTTATTGGTTACGCCCAAACGATGTATTTCAAGCTACCTTCTAGCTTTTGTACGTGGTTTTGGTAGCGTAATATTTTAATAGATGTCACCTAGAAGACACCGTTCCACACCTTTCTGCGTTGCCTCCCTCAACCATCGCTTTTACGATGCTATCGCAAGTGGAATGTTGATTGGGATATCAGCAGCCAGGTATCGGCGATCGTGTGACTTCACCACTTGGCTTCCAAGCTGCGTGTAAAATTCTCTCGCCCCAAAGCCAGAAAAAGGTGTCAGATTTATGAATAGATCTGAAATAGACATAACACGTCTATTGAAACGGTGTTCAAAATGTTGATCAAATGTATGTACTTGAAGCGAAAGTCAATAAACAAGACGAACTGTAACGTGTGATGCGTATAAAAATCCCTCCAGTTAGATACGACAGTTTAATTGTTTAAACCCAGCGTGGTGGGTGAGCAGTTAACGCCTTGGCCTCGCATTCGGGAGGACACAGGTTCGAATCCCCGTTCATCCGGACATCCAGATTTGGGTTTTCCATGGATTCCCCAAAACACTCCAGGTGAATACCGCTAATTTCCTACAAAGAAAAGGCCATCGCCGAATTCCTATCAGTTCCTTATTCCTCAATCCCATTCCGCCTCTAATGACCTCGACGTCGACGAGGTGTAAAGTTGTAAGTAAAAAAGTAAAAAAAGTAAAAAAAGAGTTCAAACATTACAAACAACAAATTTAGTTTGTAAATGAAGGTGTGTTTCCCCTTAGATTTTAAAATCAATTTTTTTCTTTTGAACTTGAAATTGATATTGAACTTTTTTTTTAGATGAGTCAACTAAGTTAAGTACATGACATGGAACAAACTTAACATTTGTCTAAAGTTTTAAATAATTTTATTAAAATATTTCTTGAAAATGTAGGACGAGGAAATTTTAAAGATTTGAGGTCGGTTGATTAAACAGGTTCAATTATGTTTCTTATGAACAATTTACCATTTAAAAAAAATACCCCTTAGGTTTCTTTAATAGGATCATACGTTTTATTTATTCGTTTGCGTCAATTTAAATATGTCTAGAAATCCATTGGGTTATACATAAAAACAAAGATAGAGAGAAGAACAAATTAATAATTAAATTGATTTTTAACAGTATTATAGCAGTTTTTAAGCCAATAGGCTGATGAAATTAAGTAATTCGTATAATGTATTTCACTGTTCATAGTGTGGCTATACTTTTAACTGACAGTGAAACGTGCTTTGGGACTGTAGTGATTATAAGCCTGTATCTTCTTTTTTTTTTTAACATGATAAAGCATTAGCTCTAAAACCATTAATGATATTATTATCTCAAGCATTGTATAAGATTTTTTGTTATAAAATAAATTATATATTCAGTAAAAACGTTTATTTTTCATATCTTCATACTGAATACCTTACACTAACTCCAAATAACAATACAACGATGTTTTCTTCCAGCTGAATGCTTCTCCTCTCTGTCATAAAAAACTGCTTGGCAACCCAAACAACCACAGATGCTCCGTCTCTCCAACAGCCACGCCAGAGTTGCTAATAACTCTTCTCAAATAAGAACTGTATAACAGGTACAGATCATATTTTAAAGATTATAAATGTATAATCAAAGTGTGGAAACTTCGTTTCCTTACAATTGGTAGAGTTACATACAACCCAATTAAAATTTACATCAACTTGAAGTGATACATGGGATAGTTTGATTTTAATTAATTAAAATATTAATTTATTGGAATGATTTTTAGCACTATTGCTGAGTGCATTCCGATGAAATAGAAGATAATTCTTAGGAATAATATCTGTGGTAATGATTTTTAGTATAACTTTGGATTAAAATTCTTTCGTTATCCATTGCAAACAAAAATACAATATTTCACGTTCGTGGACACTAATAAGCGATTTCGTTAAAATTCTACAGTATTAATATAATCATTATTTAGATAAACACTAAAACTTTACTAATATCAAATGTTAATTATTTGTGCAGCTAGCACTTTGAGCAAAAAAAAAAATATCTCAGTACTCGTTGCTGGGGGAGGTCTCCGGATGAAACAGTTACTTCAAAACAATGTCCACCATGTTACTGGCTTCTAGAAGTCTTTAACAGCAACAGCTGAGGTCCGCATCACTCGTGTGGAACCTGATGGGTAGAGATGGATGTGAAGTCGCTTCTAGTGGCTGCACACACGTTGTTGTGTAGGCTGCTCACAATCGCAGCCAGCCTTGTGGAGAAGTCTCCTGAGGAAAAATTTAGAAAGACGTCTAAAGAAAAAGTGAGCAAATTCAGTGTTAACGTGCAAGAAAGATTGGTTAATGCTAGTAGGTTTGGTCAATCGTGACACATTATTTCACAATCACATCAGATCCAGCGGTATGACGACTTGTACTATAGACATTTTTGGCAGATACTTGATGTGAGATTCAGAGCCTAACTGCAGGGGTAAGGCTCAGTCGGTTAACGGATACTTTCAGGGCTAAGAAAGCGAGTACACAGCGGTACAACAACACAACAACCTGGGGCCTGCCTGACAGCAGAAAGCCACTCTGAAAATCCAGCTCTCCCTTCTTATTCACCAACCTTGCTCCGCTTTAGGAGTGTAGGCTGCCTTCGATGAGGTTTACTCGTCATTGACATAGTCGAATTTGGAGCATCGGTTTTACGGCCACATATCCTGTCCTTGCTGACGCCAAGAATTTTATACCTGCTGCCACGTCGTACTAATGGAGGAAGTAAGGTGTTGCCAGCTGTCTGAGAAATGTGATAAGAGTAATTTTAGTTTGTGAAATGTGTATTTTATGAGACTGAGGTTGGGAATTGTCCTTGCATTCTCCGTCGGTGACCGCCTGAACACCGCAGTCTGGGACCTGAGCCCGTGCCAGCCCCGTTGTACCTCCCGATCCACTGTGTGCGGCGCCCCAGTGCTCTAAGCCACACTGGCGGGTCCCAGGCATAATTAGAATAATCCACGCGCTGATGTTCAAATATCATTCAGTCCTGTAACTACCGTTTCTTCTTCGACGTCGTATCATTGTTTAAGTTATTTCAGTTAATTGTCACTGTTTCTTCCTGCAAGAGAAATAATTTCATAATGAATCCATCTGCCGTGCTCGTAGTGTAATACTTTTGGTTTTGTCATTGGAAAGACCTAACTGAATTTAATTTTGTGTTTATGTTAAGTTACAACTACGATGCAGCAATCACTCCAGTACTGTATTTTATTTACCATTTAAGCCTATTAGCGTATTTATTCGTATGCAAAAAATATTATATCTCAATAGAGAGAAATCAAATAAAATGAAACCTAACCAAAATATATTCACAAACTGCAAATACCAAAAAATATACGTGTACGGTTAGCAAAAACAATAAATCATTTTGCTCTATAAGTAGCACCAAACTTATCGTTGGTCTTCGTTGGTAGAAAAAAAGCAACGATCTTCAGTTATTTATTATTTTGGAAAATAAATTTCAGTGAAATAAATAATAAAAACTGTGCTTACGGGATCTTGCTGTTCTGGAGATGTCATCATGGCTTAAAAAAAGTGGTAAGCTTCCAACTGATGAAATTAAATTTTAAGTGTAACATAGCAGTGAGTAACTAGTACTATTTGAGTGCTGAGTTATTAGCCTATTTCCTAGAATGAAACAGTTTATACCAAAAATTGAAGACTGTAAACATCCGATACATTAAGTTAATCCAGAATTTCACACTCCTTTTCTATTTTTTTCAGTACCCCAATATGGATAGTATGACTACGGAAAATTTTATTTTGATATATGAAGTTATCTCAACGTTCGATTTTCGGTAAGCCATTTCGATTTAAATTTTTATTCTAGCCGCAGTTAAAAATCTTAATTTTCATACAGTTAATTAAGAGTAGCCTCAGTGCATAAAGTTGTAATGTCTGTCTTGTTCCGTTCATAAAATATGGTTTGTCCGGACATTACTGGGCGGTTTCTGTGGTCTAAAAACCAGTCAGGGTGGGCGCCAGGTTTTCGACAGAGTTTCCTATATTAAAGGAAAGCGCCTGTCGAAACCAAAAACAAAAGCTGACCACAGATTCCACACTACAAGCTATAATTTATTAAATGACTTAGGGATGGAGGGTGATTGAAAAAACAGAGTTTACAATAGAACATTTGAATTGCTTTTACTCACAAAGTGGTCAGTGTATATTAAGGCACATACAACAACGTTTTGTGGATTTAAAAAGTTTCAGCATGAGACTTGTCTCAGGGGTTTTCTGGGCTGAACGGGTTTGCAAATGTCTCTTCCTTTCTTGGTGTGTATTTACCCGGGACTGCGTGATGACGGAGGTGGGCCGCGTGTCAGCGGCGGCTGCGGCGACGGCGACGGCGGTGATAGCTGCGGCGCGGCGGCTAGTCCTCGCTCACCCTCGGTCCTTCTTGCCCGAAGTCGTCAGTCGTAATCTACTGTCCCTGCGTCGGTCCTCCACACCCGCATCTCCTCCATCTTTCCAGCCAATCGGAGCCAAAAAACGCTCAGCCACTCGCCGATTGGTGGGCGCCCTCGCAATAAACAAATAAAACAACACGGAAATCAGATCACATGTGTCGTCACATGTGCTGGCAGCTTCTTGCGTAGGTCCACACCCCCGTTTTTTTCCTTGGCCTCCTCCCGTTTTCTGTTGGAGCACAACACATCTCACCCCACAGAAGCAGCCCCCAGGGGTCTCGCCAAAAACAACACAGACCATACGCCGGCTTCCTGCCTCACAGGACGTTCAGGACATTACAACTACCCCTTTCTCCCCGTGATTTCAAATCGTTCTTTGGAATGATTTGAAATCCTTGCTCCTTCATCCACCCGTTTTATGGCCTGGTACTACACACTGTTCTTCACTGACCATTTAATCTTTAATTTAATTTACAACCATTACTCTGTCTTCAAACAACCTCCACGAATGCTACTTAGCCAAAGCTTGACTTACGAGGAACGCTTTCTATTATTTAAAATTTTGTGGACACACAAAAAACAGAGCCAGCATACATCCAGAAACATTTTTTATATGCACAAGTCTTAGAAATCTAACATAGTCAACTTTCAGTTTGATATTACAATATATATATATTTCTATCACGAACATAGCGTAAGACATCATCACACAATGTGACATCTCCACAACTGTTTACACTGACAATCCTACACATCAATTGAGGCACTTGACAATGAAACTTCGAAAACACTATTCGTGCCTTCAAGAACAAGTATCAAACTGAAGCTAAACTCCCTGTGACGGGAGCATCTCCGTGAGGTAATTTTTACCCCAAATAGTAATTGGAAATATAAACACTAATGCTACCAATTAATCAAACCTTTTTTTTTATTCTATTTTCTTATTGTTATTAAATCTTATTACACAATGCTTTCTGCACAACAATATTACCATGTTCCTTTTTAAAAACTGCTTCTCCAGCTCTCGGGCAATCAAAATTTTATACCGTTAACTGTTCAGAGATACTAAAATTTTAATCCCTCCTTATTTCCATATTTACGAATTAACAATACATAGCTAACAATGTTTGCATTGAACACTAATACAATTCTTCCTAAGACACAAAATCAGATGGTATACTAAATGCTAATGCTTACATCATTTCATTATTACCTTTCTACAGTTTTTTTTTAAATATTATTATTATTATTATCCCTTACAAGTGGTGACAGACAATCCAGTGCCCTCATTACCACATCGTGTACACTCCTTATCCACTAGCCTTCTCAGTCAATCATTCCTTAGTTTTTGCCTACTGAATGCACTATCCTATTATTGACCGCCACAGCACCCTACGTCGTGTGTCATGCGTTCCGCTGGCCGACCATCTGGTGTGAGTAAACAACACAGCAGGCAGAAATGCCTGGCGCCGGGGGGTGGCTGGATGAACGCCCTACTTCCCGCGGTTCTGGAGTCAGTCACACACACACAAAGATCCTGCACTCCCAAGGCCAGCGCCTCCACAAACCCAGCTCTATATTGGCCACGCAGCTTCGGCTTCAAAACACGACCGAACAATCGGCTATGTTAGCGCTTCCCACGTCTATCAATTCAACCCTTGGAATGCCACGATATTGTTCATTTGTCCTTACAGAGGTTCGAACATGAACTTACCTCTAATACTAACTATCCTAAAAACTTACAACCTTATTTATCTAGCATAGAGAACAGCTCAAACTTTCCGACAAAGTGCCGACAGACCACCTAAGTACACACCTAACAAAAAAACTGACCTAAGTATACACAGAACCGTGTAAAATTACTCCCAAGGATTGTACAGCAACGCTCACATAACCCTATCAAATTTTCTTTCGTCTTCTCTAACGCTAACTCAAATCGAAATGCGCTTACTCCCTTGCCGAAATTTTTGCGTCTTGTCTTACGCCAACTAAAGCAACCCAGTTTGGAAAATCTAAATTCATCCGTTATCTCAAAAGTCAAAAGAAGTAACTTCGCTTGGAGAATCCAGCAAGAAAACCTTCACTACTATGCCGTGCTCAATGACAATCTCCATCAGGGATTAGCACTTTCAAATACTCACACCTGTCATGAATTTTCACCGGCGAACTCCACAGTTATTTTTCTAACAGACGACTCCAAAAAGAAACCCAAGTAGTGATGTCAGGGAATGTGATACGCTCTGAGAAGCATGATGATGGTTTGACTTGGTGGAACCACATTATTCCCGCTTACCGCTATTATGAAAAAAAATCCAGAGTGTACAAAACATTGTTATACCAGACTCCGCACACTTCCACCACCTCAAGCACAAATTAACGGAGCCCCAGGGAATAATGACCTTGTCCCTCATATGAAACATCCACGACCTACTACCACCACATTAATTAAACGACAACCGGACTGCTTATGCTTATGCGTCCTTGGCCTTCTATCCGTTGCCAAAAAGGAACGTCTGAAACCTCCCAATTCATGCACGTCCGTTGTCTCTTCACCTTAAAACCTAGTCCTTCACACGAGGAAATAGCAAATGCAACTTGGAACTCATCCACTGACTCCGTTACTCCTGTCTGAGTGCTCTCCATACATCAGTGCCGCTCTGGCTACAACTAACTTTCAAAAATACCTTCCTTTATTTTTTTTATTTTAACTCGACCAATGTCAAACTTCCACCAACAACTTTCAAATGTCTGGAAAATTAGGTCCACCAAGTATTCAGCAACTTCCTCACAAGAGCAGCCAGAGAAGCTTAGCCCAGAAAAATGACGTACCATCTCATAATCACTCCCACAATCGTTAAAAACTATTTTCTTCTCGCCTGACATTAATCACCGCATCGTAGCATTCTCCGCACGCAGTGACTGTTCTTCAATTCCATACCATGTACCAAAGCAATTCAACTGTTTTTATGGCTCACGTAATCTTCAATTACAACCAAAATTCCCTCTTCTCGCAACTCTCAGAAGCTACCAGAATTTACCTTCCGTCCATTAGGGAGAACCGCATTTTTTTCTTCCTTCGCAAACTCACTTCTGCGAATTATCTACTATGTGACACTAGCATTAAACTTATTTATTATCATAATTATTCTCCACTTCATTTCCTTGGGTATGTCTAAGGTCCAAACCAAGAATCTTTTTTTAAGGGGGGGGGGCCTAGTTAGCTCCCGTTTTGAGCCTTCCGTGTACTACGCACATCCAAAACTCATACTTATCGCTGGCGTTTGTGTTTCGGAAATTCTCAGCAAATTCTTTCCTCTCAGCCAAGTACACTGATTGACTGTGCATGAAGTTAGCACTAATTTCTCCTCTCCATCCTCGAAACATGTCTGGGCGGCGTCCGCAAACGTTTCTGTTTTTGCAATCCTCCACAGTCAGCTTATGAGCGAGCCCGAGCGAACAAAAAAACGTCCCCTCTTGAGGCCTGGAAAAACATTGCTCGCGTCTATGCACCCTTGAGAGGCCTTCGGCCTGGAACAGAGGTTCCGCATTTGTTTCCGTCTGTCCAAATATGCACAAATATCGCAGGTCTCGTCTTTCGTGTCCGACAGTTGGCATTCTCGGTGGTTTGGTCCGTCTGTCCGTTCGTACCGATTCCGAACACGCCGATACACCGATGTCCTGCTGTTTATTTGTCTGTTTAATCGAAAAGCTCTCATGCGTTTCGCCGAGACCGTAGCGCTCTACTTTCATCTTTGCAACGCGAATCTGAATCACCTCTTCTCCAAGTTGGGTCAAATCCGCACTGTGGCTCCCCTCAATTTCCACGACACTCGTTTCCAGCATGTTGCTCCGTCCTTCCGTCTCCTGCCCTATTTCCGACGCGCGTCTTTGTCCATCCACTTGCTCCTTAGTGCGATCAACAGCACTGCTTAACGTTTTCTGCGCCATTTGCAGCGATTGCACCGACTCCTTAATTTCCCCTACCCTTTTTTTCATCGCGACCGTCAATTCTTCCCTGAGCGCCGACAATTGTTCATTGGTTTTCCTATGTTGTTCATTTGTGTTTCTCTGTTGTTCACCAACCAAGCTCAAACTTTCAGTTAGGGATGTTAACCTTTCGTTAATGGGCCCCATCAGCTGTTGCATTAACTGCAAGATATTCTGAGGCATCATAATTTCGCTAGTCTCGTTTTGCGACAGCGGCACGAAATGATCGTTAGTTTCTGAAATCGGAAGATAACTAGCAGTGCCTTCCCCAGTGGCCGTCTCCTGAATGCTTCGATCAACATTTCCAACCACGGCGCTATCAATTAAATGACCACGATTTCCCTCCATTGCGGATTCCTGATCTTTTGGCTCTGACGGACTATGACTTTGTGCCATCTCGGTAGATTTTCCGGACCTCAGTTTCATCCACTCAAAAGCACCCAAAAATTTAGAAACTTGAAAACAAAAATGTCGCTACACTTATCCTCCCACAATTCAATATTTATGATGGTAAATCCGCGTGAACATTCGACAAATTCTTAAACGCACAATTCTTGATGGAACGAACGCTCAATTCATTAACTATTACAGACTCAATTGCGCAAAACATAGAGGCTCGCGGCATAAAATAAAAAAAACACGTAAAGCAAGAACAATTTACCAAAACAATAATCGTCACAGAGGATAGCCAAAGGACAAACAAAACACTTTCGACGCTGAGATGCTGTGAAGGTCTGACATTTTAGGAGAATGCATTCTCAAACTGGTTTCAAAACATTTCCCAGCGATGCAATCACCATCCAAAACCAAAAACCAATTAAAAATACAAGGACAACTCGACCAGAACCAACCACCATCATTTTAGAATTCAACAAACACTAAAGACACATCTTCCTTCAACATTGACAAACAATTTATCCAACAGACCAACTTACAAATATCATATTCTGCACCAGCGACCCGTACAATTTAAAGCTGGAATGAATACATATTATCTACTAGCATGTCATATTACACACAAAACTTTTCTGCATGCTGGCACGGTTTTCCACTGAAATGAGCATTCAAAATTTAAATATTAATATGGAAAAGACACTCTGCAAACGTTCATATCGTTAGCCCCACAGGTTGGGTAAGCCAAAATGTAATGTCTAGTCTTAGTTCCGTTCATAAAATATGGTTTGTCCGGACATTACTGGGCGGTTTCTGTGGTCTAAAAACCAGTCAGGGTGGGCGCCAGGTTTTCGACAGAGTTTCCTATATTAAAGGAAAGCGCCTGTCGAAACCAAAAACAAAAGCTGACCACAGATTCCACACTACAAGCTATAATTTATTAAATGACTTAGGGATGGAGGGTGATTGAAAAAACAGAGTTTACAATAGAACATTTGAATTGCTTTTACTCACAAAGTGGTCAGTGTATATTAAGGCACATACAACAACGTTTTGTGGATTTAAAAGTTTCAGCATGAGACTTGTCTCAGGGGTTTTCTGGGCTGAACGGGTTTGCAAATGTCTCTTCCTTTCTTGGTGTGTATTTACCCGGGACTGCGTGATGACGGAGGTGGGCCGCGTGTCAGCGGCGGCTGCGGCGACGGCGGTGGCAGCGGCGGCGACGGCGACGGCGGTGATAGGCGCGGCGGCTAGTCCTCGCTCACCCTCGGTCCTTCTTGCCCGAAGTCGTCAGTCGTAATCTACTGTCCCTGCGTCGGTCCTCCACACCCGCATCTCCTCCATCTTTCCAGCCAATCGGAGCCAAAAACGCTCAGCCACTCGCCGATTGGTGGGCGCCCTCGCAATAAACAAATAAAACAACACGGAAATCAGATCACATGTGTCGTCACATGTGCTGGCAGTTTCTTGCGTAGGTCCACACCCCCGTTTTTTTCCTTGTCCTCCTCCCGTTTTCTGTTGGAGCACAACACATCTCACCCCACAGAAGCAGCCCCCAGGGGTCTCGCCAAAAACAACACAGACCATACGCCCGGCTTCCTGCCTCACAGGACGTTCAGGACATTACAAAGTTGACCTCAAAAAATCAAATTTCTGTGTAATTTAGCCAATATCTTTAGCTGATAAAAAGGTTCCTTCTATTTACGTTTATGTATCATACATTATGTTCATCTATCATATATATTATTCTGTAAGGTATTTTTTTGTCCACAAGCCTGTATCTTTCCTTCATACTTAACCGAAATCAATGAAAGAAGTGTCATTTTAAAGCTTATGGTCTTCACTTTGGTCACATCATATTTTAAAAAATTGAAGTTTCCGGAATTTGACCCTTAAAGGGCGAAAATGTCAATATTTCTAAAATGCTGTTTTCTGTATTACGAGTCAATTATCTCCCTGGATACCTATCTGAAATTGTTTAATGGGGTATCAGTTTTAAAGATTAAGATCTCCGCTTTAGGTGACAGTCATATATTAAGGCAGAAATTTTTCGGAATTCGACCCTTAAAGGGCAAAAGTATCAATATTTTTTGCAATGCGTTTTTGTGTCACGAGCGATTTATCTCCCTTAATATCTAACCGATATAGATAAATGAGGTATCATATTAAAGAATAAGGTCTCCGCCGTGGTAACATTATATTTTAAGAAAGGAATTTTTCGTAATTCGACCCTTAAAAGGGCAAAAATGTCAATTTTTCTAAATGCTTTTTTGTATCTCGAGCCATTTATCTCCCTGGATATCGTAACCAAAATCGATAAATGAAGTATGAATGTAAGGAGTAATGTATCAGCTTTGTGACATCATATTTTAAGAAAGAATGTTTTTGGAATTCAACCGTTAAAGGAAAAAAGTATAAATTTTTCTATAACCGATTTTTGTGTCACGAGGCGATTTATCTCCCTTGATATCTAACCGATATAGATAAATGAGGTATCATATTAAAGAATAAGGTCTCCGCCGTGGTAAAATTATATTTTAAGAAAGGAATTTTCGTAATTCGACCCATAAAAGGCAAAAAATGTCAATTTTTCTAAAATGCGTTTTTTGTGTCTCTGAGCCACTTATCTCCCTTGATATCTATCCAAAATCGATAAATCAAGTACGATTGTGAGGAATAATGTCTCAGCTTTGCTGACATCATATTTTAAGAAAGAAGTGTTTGGAATTCAACTATTAAAGGGAAAAAGTATAAATTGTTCTACAACGTATTTTTGTGTCACGAGCCTTATATTTCCCTTGATATCTAATCGATATAGATAAATGACATATCGTATTAAAGACTAAGGTTTCCGCCGTGGTAACATTATATTCTAAGAAAGGAATTTTTCGTAATTCGACCCATAAAGCGCAAAAATGTCAATATTTCTAAAATACGTTTTTTGTGTTTCGAGCCATTTATCTCCCTGGATTTCTAACCAAAATCGATAAATGAAGTAGGAGTATGAAGAGTAATGACTGAACTTGGTGACATTATATTGAACTATCACTATTCATCGGATTTTATTCGCAAATTTTCGCACTGGCTCGTCTAGTTACTTAATATTATTGCTATTGTCTAGAGCCTTTGCATAGAATCTGAAAATGTAAACCACATTTTTTATTCCTGATTCTAAGATAAATATTCAATTTAGCCATTACTTTCTTGAGTGAGGGACAATGCGAGAGTTCTTTAGTAACGACATGACTGAAGTAATAAAGTAAGATTCGTGTGACAATATTCGTTACAACAAAATTGCTAATGAAGTTTCTCGAACACCACTTTTCTAGGATTGGAGAAATAAACTTAAAGCATTACAAACAGGGCTACTCACGTATCCGTAAGTCTTACGTAAACATATTATTACTGGAAAAGTCAGAGTAGACCTACGTACAATC
>JARYHS010013630.1:297232607-297258608 GCA_031002005.1 Vandiemenella viatica
AGGACTAAACATCAGGAAACAGTCATTACCGAATTATTAATCAGAATGGTCAATAGTTTATACCGTTATTAACATAGACCCGGTAATAACAGCTTTAACAACCCACGATGTCTTTATTTTCAAGTAAAAATGAAAATAAAAAAGATCATAGCGATCTGCTTAACGAGTTCTAAACATCTCATACGCTATAGTCAGAAAAAAGTATTGCATTCGATTATTTCTAATTCTATGACAAAACTCGCAGGATAGTCGGCTTTGGGTAAGCATGTAACATCCGAATCCTGCAATTTCTTCCATTTAAGTGCTAGAGACATGTGACAAACGGACAGCGTTGGGTACGGAACCCTGAAAATTGATTGGACAGATAAGGGACAAAAAAATTCATCATTGAGTTCCGTGTGAGCTACTGCTGTAACTATCCGATAAGCTTACTTTATTTAAGAGAGCCCTTATTTGGTTTTAGGTTCACTAGTGTAAAGTTTATCAACTGGAAAAAAGTTTAATTTCCCAAGAATAAAATTTGCACTAACTGCTGTTAAAAGGGCAAAGTCATATGATGAGCAGATTAGAAATAATTAAGCTGAGGCAGTTGTGCAAATTATTATGGTTTATCTTTTTTGCCACTATTTCGTCGGTTTAAGAAATAAGAATTTTGTATTTAAATAGAAAGATAACCCTTCCTGGGGAAGCGTGACGCACTCCTCTCCCTGCTGGATCATCCCTTGGGCCCGCGGATCCCTGCCGTCAGATTTGCCTACCTGATTAATTAATTAGTTAAGTAATTAATACGGCCCAACTGTCATGCCGCGCGGCGGTGGCTGCTGCTGCCGTCAGGAATAGAGCGCCTCTCCCCCCCCCCCCATCACCCCCACCCCTCCTGCTTCCGGTTATGAAAACTCATCCATTGTTTTCATTATAACTTGGAACCACAACAACAACGCAAATGACATCACAGACTAATCAATTTGGTCTGTGTGTCTAGAAAGCCAAATGTGACTCACAATAGCGGCGTAAAAGAGGAACGCGTGCGTAACGAATGGAATTTGAGAGCGTATCAGCCAACGTATGCATTTGCGTGCCGCTAATCAGCGCTCGAGAGGGAAATGCGCTAACTTCACTCACAAGCTTCTAATGAAATCAGCCGCTGCAGATGCAAATTTTAAGCCAACCCTTTCGTCACCCACAAACGAATATTCCGACAGTGCGCTCCGTACCAACTTCACAGACGTTGTAAGCACAGAGATATACCGCTGGACTGCAAATTACAGATTGTAAAGTCGCATACACTGACTACAAACTCTCCTTTTATTGTTAATGTTGATTCCTCAGCAAAAGTAATACAGAAAATCTTTTTTATCTACTTCTGTACTTTGATTTTTCACTCACTGCCTTTGATTTTGCGTAGGTTGGAAACAAATGATTTATATAAATTATTTTATTTCACATTAAAAATCTACTTAAATGGCGCAATATGAAAAAGCGGTTCTGGAACAGCAACTAATAAATGCGGTATGCATCTGTTCCATAAATCGTTAACAAAATAACTGTCACTGAAAAACTGTTGATAATACTTTTACCTTCCTGTATAAATAAACACTATTAACGAGTTAATCACTAAGCATTTGTACTAACTAGCTCATGAATAATTGAACTACATTCGGCATGAAATAGGTCGTGCCTTCACCAGATGATATCTACATTTAAGTATCTATTTATAAACATGCAGACAAACTGATGAAATCCTATTAGCTCAAAACACTGGTTTCCAATTAACTAATTTCAGAAAGTATTTCATCAGACAAAGCAATTTTTAGGGTTCCGAACCCAATTTCTGTCTATCCGTTTGTCATAGGCGTCTAGTTCTTCAAAAAGTTCTGGATTTCAGATTTATACATATTATATGTTTCGCTGTCCTAAAAACGAATATTGCGTTTAAAAATTTGTAAACTTATTTTCTAGGGGTTTCCTTTGAAATAAAGGAATGTGAATTTTTTTTCCTGCTGAGGGCGTGAGATGTCATTTTCTCTCGTTAAGTACGGAAATAAGTTTTTTTTTTTAAAATTTTCAGATGGAATAATAAAGACTTAGTCAATAGGCGATTTAGGTCTATCTTAGAAACAGTATTTTCTAGGAACATGAATTTGTCCCCTACATCGACGATTCTTGTATTCAATCAAAAGTTACAAAGAAAACTTACATATTGTAATGGTTCAAATTACATTTTTCATGTTTATGTTTTGTTTTCCATCTTTTGTACATGTTCATGTATTTTATTTCATGTTTATGTTTTGTTTTCCATCTTTTGTACATGTTCATGTATTTAATTTTGGGTACGACTGGCTGAACTAGCACGACCTGGCTATTTTGGTTCCTGGCTATCTTGGTGTGAAGTCTTATGGTAACAGGCTACTGAACACTCTGAGTCATTGTGAGAGATGGCGTGATATGTAAATAACAGTCCGGACACCCCTGCTGGAATGCATGCAGGGTGGGGGTGGGTCAGGTGCTGGCTGACGGGAGGACGGTCGCGAAAAGACAGTGCGGGAGAGAAGGTTGTATAGACTGGTGTGTTGAAAAGGTTTAAGTGAACGTCGCACGTGAGAGTGATTAGTGTTTGGTCACTGCCAGTACACCAACGGGACTCCTGCCACATAATGGATATCACTGTGCTACGACAACTGATTATTGGAAGCAAAACCTTTTCCACATAGTGAAACAACGAGACGCCCCACAATTATTGCTGAGGTCAGTTATCCTCAGCGCAAGTACACTCCAATTCAAGTAATCGGCAAATGGGCTGATCAGCATTTGGATGACCTATAAGCGCCCTGAGTTTAAGAACAATTTCACGCTCTACAAATAGCCAGGACATATTTAGTTCAAGAGATTAAATTTTGCTAGTCGAATATCAAATTATTTTATTTCATATTTTTATTAGTTCATTTTGGTAATTGTTTCAAAATGTTAGTAACTACCATTAATGATTTGATTAACAGGTGTTATTTATATAAAATAAATTAAATGTATATGAAAGATCTTTCATTTCTGGAGGTACCTTGCAATATTTGACGAAATTAAAATAAGAAAAGTAAGATGACTATTACAATATAATGTGATTTTTAAGTTGCAAGCAAGTTTTTTTTAGTTTAACTAACCATATATTCATACAGTACTAACATACGTTTCCAAAATTTGATTGTAAGCGAAGGTTACACCTGCGGTAATAGCTGATGCGGCGTCGGAAGTACGCTGCCTAATCCCTAAACGTATCAGGCATTGATTTCTGTTCCACGCGACTACTTTATACCTCGCTACATACAAGAATATATTGAAGTTATTAGGACACGCGTCGTTAATTGTGTGATGCTTTATGGCACGTGCTCTGTTATTACCCTATCAACTTTCCACAAGCAAACGCAGTTACTCGTCTGTATGGAGTAGATGGGTTCATTTTTCTTACTACTGTTGGAAGTTACGATTTTTTAAAATTATTTCTGCACAGCGCCATGAGTTGAAAAGCAAGGATGTGTGTTTTATTTTTCTAAACACGAAGAGAAGAAAACATATAATTAATATTGTACTAACAACTAAATAAATTAAATAATTATGTGATAATGTCTGTTATGTAGAATCCTTTGATCAAAGCAGTATGATAAGAACATTTCTTAATACGGCTATGAGCTTATTAATGAAAAACTTCCCTTCGGTGTATGACGAAACGTGTGACAGAAGGAATCTTTAAAAGCAAGAAACAGAAGGAGGTAAGAAAACAAGTAAATTATTTACTAATAAAGTTTCTAAACAAAGCATAAAATCTAGAGTTATAGTCACAAAGACAGGGACAACAAACAATTTTTTTACGTATTTCTTAGAATTAAAGTCGTACTGTTCTGATTTTACAGATGTTGCAGTATCCATACTGTGTTATCACCAAACCGTATATAAAATCCTTTAGACAAATTTCGGATCCCTCCGTAGTGTGCTTGTAATGAGGACAATACGACTTGTTGAATGAAGACGGTTCGTTCAGCTTTTGGTGATGTAAAACTAGGCGGCACGTTTGATGTCCCCCGCATTTGTGGACATAAAGGCATTGGCACCAGTTTTCCCTGTCTCCTTCTTTCGTCGTTATCTACAACACACTGTACTGAGTAACGCTCATCACAGTCACCCACACAGTTACAGCACTTAGATACAGAGAGAAAGCTCTGTCCCTCGAGCTCTCTGCCCAGGAGGGGAACTGACGAGTGCCAGCCATTCCTTACTTTCGAAATTGCGTGGCTCTCATTGGGGTATCTACGGTACGCACAGCTGTTCAATTTCTCAGCTCTGGAAGGCCCAAATTGTTAAGACAGAGTCTGTGATGCCGAAAAGAATTGACATCTTGACTCCGGGAACCTTATATATATATATATATATATATATATATATATATATATGCGCCTTGTCGACTCCATGTTCTTTAGAGGCTGGAAAAGACTGGGGGTAAGGAACGTGTAATAATTAGACCATTGTATTTTGAAGGAACCATCCCGGCATTCGATTGAATTATTTGGGAAAACCATGGAATACATAAATCTTGGAGATTCGAGGATTCGAACCGACAACCTTCCAAGTGCGTCCGATACAGTAAGCACAGAACCATTATAATTAGCATGCCGGATTTGTAATTGTGTACATTCTCAATACTGGAGACTTTATGTTTATGGATGCTCAAGCTTTCTGTGAAAGACTGCTAATAAGCCCCTCTCAGGGATCTAGAATGGCTTAAGAAATCTATTACTGTTAAAATGCACTCATTAAGGCTCAAATAGACCGGGAACACAACAGAACAATTCCTTTAGTTGCTTCACGTTCGTTTATTCGGTGATCGACCCAAACGCATTTTTCATAAATTATAGACGAAGTTGTTGTTTGCTTTCGTTTCGTTGGTTCCTTTTTAATAATTAAGACCTATTGGATAAGTAGACATAAATGGAAAATAGAAATGAAAATTGAATTGATAAAAAATAAATAATTATCTGCATATTCCGAAATATTTTATTTACTGTGTTGGTTTCACCTTTTCTTTATGTTAAAATAAATAGAAATTATTCTATTTCCTATCTGTGCAATATTTTGATATTCAACTATCAGCGTTTTTTTTTTTTTTTTTTGTTCTGCAGCTAAAGTGATCACATTTGTTAAACAATGTACGATTTTGGTTCATTCTGACTTATGGGAGACTTGTTACTACTACTTAAGGGAGACTTGTTACTACTACGTAGAAATACCGGGACTAGTCAAACTTACTGTTACTCATATTTACCAGGCAAATCGCAATGATTTAATTTGCTATGTGAAATTGCGCTGATTCTACCATTGATTTTAAATCAATGCAATGTTGTTGCAGACCATTTTTCTGCTTGATTAAATAGTAATGAATAACGCGGATGTAACTGTATTTTTTTTTTTTTAATGCCATACGCGTTTCATCTCTCATCGAGGCATCGTCACCAATGAATGTGTTTTAAAATCTGCCCTTTTTACATAATGTTTGCCGTAAACCTAAATTGAAACATTTACGATTGTTTACTACTTATTACATACGTTGGTATCACAAAAGATTTAATAACAACCGGATTTTTCGGGAGTACCACGTTATTTATTTGTCTGTCATAGATACTATGAACATCTCTGATGAAAGCTGCAGCATGTCAGCCCAAAGCATAGACATGCAAAGAAATAACGCCGAATTCCCGGAAAATACAGTTATTATTAACAAAAGCATCCACGGAAGCCTGAAAAATCATTATTAAGGTTTGTAGCTGCACATCTCTGCTTTTTCTCCAGAGAATATTCCGGTTAGAGTCATTTGTCTAAATTTTTCCAGCTGGATAAAAACAATGCGCTTTATCGCAACTCGCTTGTTTGCAGTGGTCATCTTGTTTTGTTGTTGTCATGGTGTTGTATTGATAGCGTCAGTTTTGAAAATGCGTGAATGAGTGATGTATTGGTAGTCTGATTTCAATTTATGTGTGATGCGTGAGTATATGGGTTAGTAGGTTTTTATATTTTATTTACTTTTTGTGGTTATTATTCCTTCGGACTATAGCTGTGGACAGATTAATTGGCGGGTCAGTGTGAACGCGCTGTTGCCATACTTGGGGACAAACTCGCGATGCGCTCTCTATCACCTGAAAATTGCAACGCTGTGCGGCCTGTGTTGCCTAGTCCAAGCGTCAACAGCTCGCTAACCACCCCCAAACCTTCCACCTCCCTTTCACTAAAAATGTGTGAACCTGAGAATCGGAATTAGAAAGTGTCAGTGTGAGTGTGAACTTGCTCGAGAGAGGATATTTTGATTTTTAGCGATTTACGATTTTTACGTGCGATTTAAATAATTCCATTTGGTTATTTATTAATTATAGTAATTTAGTGTAATAATTATACCGAACAAAAAGTGCAGTAACTTATAATTAGGGAAATTTAGCAAGAGAATCTTGCTACTAAAAATGGATACTTAGGAAGAGACTTATTCTCCTATTCCAGGTGTTTCCGAACTAACGACTCCCAACAAGACGCAACCATCGACAGCAGAACCACCGCGGCTGAAGCAGACAACACAGTAAATCTATCATTCACAATGTTTATAAATATTTCAAATTTCTTGTGGACAATGATCGAGAAATTTTGTCTTCTACATGTACGCTAGTAGGAAAAGACTTGAAAAATATGGACGTACTTGATATTGACGAAATAAAAAACTGTAGTGATTTGTTACCGCAAAACGAACCATATTGCGAAAAAATTAGGGAATGGACAGGCTATTTGCGCTGCAGCTTGTGGTTGTCGGTTTGAGAACTATCCAGCGCGTGTGTCGTGAGGGAAAATAACCTACGTTTGTTTCTCGAAAGAAAAATATGAAACAATACAGCACTCTAACAAAGCTTAGCGACTTTGACAGTCCTTTGTCAGGAGGACAGTACACGAATTTTACGATAGTGATGAGTGGTAATATATAAACAGATAATTTTGTCGTTAATTATGCAAGTTTTTCAGTGCAGAGGATGACAAAATAAAATTTTGATTTTAGTTATAAATATACAAACTGAAAATAAAATGTAACACATGGACTTTTAGCCACAAATAAAAGAAGAGTATTTCCATAAGTTTCCTTAGTCTGTCAAGAATTTTATTTTTCTGCGCAAATAATAGAATAATAAATAACAGGTCTTTGAAACCTCCAATTATATTAAACGCATCTGCAATGAATAACTTTCTTAACGAAATGACATGCATCAATATTTTACGACAGAATAGTGATCATAAATTACTTAAAACACGTTACAAACCATTACTACAAGTAAAGAGGTGAATACAACTGTTACGCGCACGGCTTGGCAACGACGCATTTGACGCCACCCGCCAATTAATCTGGCCAGAGCTATAGTGTACGTTTATTGGCTTGAATAGCGTTTGGTTTGTTAATTTTATGTGGTTATACATTAACTGCTTGCAACTATTGTTTGTTTTCGGAATCTGATATTTTTCCTGTAGAGTGTGGGTGTTGTGTCTGTCGTTGTCGATTGGAAGGATCTGTATATCTGTTTTTATGTCTGCTGGAGAGATGTTTGGTGAATGTGGTGTGGTTACTAACATTTAGTGCTTTCACGTGTTCTTTAAATCTGTTTTAGAACTGTCTTCCTGTCTTTTCTATGTATATTGACTCGCAATTTTGACTTATCTGTTGATAAATGCCTGAGTTTTGATTGTTATTCCTGTCTAAGTTGGTTTTTATTTGTTTTTGTGCTGAGCTGTCTGTTCGAAGATCAACGTTTATTCCTTGAAAAAATTGTCTGTTACTCAGAGTGTGTATTTGTTGGAATATGTCATTGAGAACCATTTATTATTATTTTCGCCATGTTTATAGTTTTTAAGTTTTTTTGTTTCTCTATGTTGTGTATGTGTTTATCTGGTAGGTTTTGTGTGGGTGGTTTCGTTTTTTTTTTTATTTGCAGTCTCTCCTTTTTTCATTTTGTTTGTGATTTTTCTATATGTTGTGTGAACTATCTCTGGTTTATATCCAAATTTTTAATGTTATTTCTTTTACTGTGTTAAGTTCTACTAGGTAGTTTCTTTTGTTAGTGGGATACTGTTTAAACTGTGTAACATGAAACGTATTGCAAATTCTTTGTCGTTACGTGAATGGTATATTTTTATTATTTGGTTTGTTGTTGTAAATTTTATGTATACTTAAATCAGCGTTTGTTTGCCAATCTTTTGTTATTGTGAGATCCAAGACATAGTTTTCCTTTGTCTTCGTTTTCAATAAAAAACGATTGTGAAAGGCTGATATAAATGTTCCAATAATTTTATCATAGCATAACTAAGCTAGTGGTGATGAAATGTAGCAGAAATGATATCAATACTAGTAGATTAAATATAAATCGGATGCAATAGGAGAAGTAGGTGAATTCTGTTACTTGGGAAGTAAAATTACAACCGATGGCCGAAGCAGGAATGATGTTAAAAGCAGAATAGCCCTAGAAAAAAGAGCCTTCATGAAAAAGAGAAACCTTTTAGTTTCAAATATTGATCTAGGAATTAAAAAGAACTTTTTAAAACTCTATGAGCACTGCACTTTATGGTAGCGAAACATGGAATTTAGGAATACCGGAAATAAAGAAAATTGAAACATTTGAAATGTGGTGTTACAGAAGAATGCTGAAAATTAAGTGGACAGACAAAGTAAGAAATGAACGAGTTTTGGAAATGATGGGTGAGAAAAGAAGTTTGTGGAAGAAGCTTACAGAAAGAAGAGACAGGCTGGTAGGTCACATTTTGAGACATGCTGGATTGGTTCATTTGTTAGTGGAGGGAACAGATGAAGGTAAGAACTGTAGAGGAAGACAGAGATTAAAATATACGAAGCAGATAATTGAGGACATGGGCTGTAAGGGGTATGTAGAAATGAAGAGGTTAGCACAGGATAGGAAGGGATGGAGGATTGCATCAAACCAGTCGAAAGACTGACGACAGCAAAAAAAACTAAACTTACCAACCATGCCTACAAAAAAATAAATACCCGCATAACTAAAAACCAATCATAAAATTTTCTGACTCTTTAATTATCCTATCAACTTACGATGAACTGTTTACGAAGAAAGCTTTCAACATGTGATTGAGCAGAGTACAAGCGGACATAGTATGTTGGATATCCTAATATAGTTTGATGATGACTTTGTAGTGTCTCAGATTACGGAATGAGATCATGAAGAAGTTTTGATGGATGCAGGAGGATTTAGTAAACCTGTAGCCAACAATTATAAAAAGGCATATACGAGATATGAATAGAAGCGATAATTCAGGAAAAAATTCAAACATCATCAGCAAATTGGGCAGGAAGTGAGAATAGTTCAAAAAGGTAATCAGTTAAAGGTAAGAAATGTTTACTCCAAAACAAACAATAAAGAAAAACGTGAATGATACATATCGAGTACAGATTTGAAAACGGTAAAAAGTTGGGAAATAATAGAATACAATAAAGCAAGAAAACAACAAGATTATTATACATGACAAATGAAACAACTGAGCAAGGAATTTCTAACAACAAAGTGAAAAGCTAGAGTGATCGAACCATCCAGAAATTTTTATGGCTGTGCTAAAATACTGAGAGAAATAGAAAGGAATCAGATAATCATGGATAGAGATTGGGAAGACTTCATTGAAGTATGTAAAAGCAGAATGGTTAAGTAAGAAGTTAAATGATATTGTTATTCAAGGATGGCAAGGCACATAACTCGTAGCAGGAGCTACACACCGTATGCAGGAATGAGCATAAAATTAGATTAGAAATTCATCTTGATGCAATTAGGAGAGAGCCAGTTAAGGTGTGAAAAGTGTGAAGGACCGCTACCGGCTACAGAAGTATGTATGTATGACAAACTATGAACATGACATCATTGTTAGGTAAACTGATAGGAATCTTGATATAAAACAATTTGCAATTCAGTAATGTTGGTTTAGGAGAGGATTTTCGTATGAATCTCAGTTAGTGGGCTACGTGCAAGATATTTCGGATGAAATAGACAAAGGAGGGGGGGGGAGGTTGATAATGTAGTACCAGAGCATTTGACAGATTGAGGGTAAAATGGCGAAAAATAACAATAAAAAATTCATTTTAGTGAACGAGAAAGATACATGAAGGGTACGTAAATTCTTAAAAGGTAGAAAACAAAAGCTTAAGGTAGGAAAGGTAGTATCAAAAGATGTGGAAGTGAAAACTGTAGTGCCACAAGGAAGTGTATTAGGGCGATGCAGTTAATTATTCCAGTGCAGTATTTCTCAACCTGCATTTCGGGAAGATGACACATATGGTCCGCAGACATAACATTATTATTCATTTGTTAATATTAATAATTTCTCATTATGTAATTCACCTTTAATGTTTCGTTTGTAATTTCGTAATTATGTTTCCGTAGGAATTCAAAACCTGCTTTTAGGTTTATTATATTACTAGCCCGTACCCGCGACTTCGTACGCGTGGATTAAGAATTTTTTTGCCAGAATTAAATATAGAAAGTTGCTAACGAAGGATTGGTCCCAAACAATATCGAATAACAATAGGAATAATATGACAGGAAAGCTATCACTATATCATTGTACCGTCGAAACTGTCTCTTGAAGAGAATCAATTTCCAACATATTTCTGTCACCATTCGATAAGGTCTCAAATTTTCGTGACTACAACTGTTAATCATACTGGAATAAATATCCTGTGCCCTTCATACAGATTTCCTTATAAAATTCCATCACAACGATATAGCCATTTAGTCCTCAAAACGTAACTAAAAGACAGAAACTTACTTCCGTATTTATAATAATATTACTGTGGTTCACACTCACAAACTGACTGCTAACAACACCTGAGGGATCATTATACCGTAAAAAAGTGTACACCTACAACATTGCAAGACTACCTACGATTTGCCTCGCATTGCACGCCTAACTTTCTAATATCTACAGTTTAACATTCAATCCGAATAACATACGGCCCAGACCTGACTCTTACGATGCAAAACAATTTTTAAAAATATTAGCCTCCACGGAGATTTGAACCAGAGACCACGACGTTCGTAAGCAAGCGCTTTAACCAATAAGCTGCCAGTCCACTATACGGAAACACGATACGGAGGCGACCATATCCAACGTGTCTGTCTATCGCCGTATTTCGAAGTTATGAGACAACATGTGTTATTTATACAGATAATTTTTCAACCAAATGTAGACAGTATTTTTCTCCTTGTTTCAAAGGATAAGTGTGCAAAGTTTCATCGAGATCGAATGAAAACTGTGGATTTGTATGAAGAATTACTTACTGACTGCGAACAACACCTGAGGGATCATTATAACGTAAAGAAATGTACACCTACAACATTGCAAGACTACCTACGATTTGCCTCGCATTGCACGCCTAACTTTCTAATATCTACAGTTTAACATTCAATCCGAATAACCTACGGCCCAGGCCTGACTCTTACGATTAAAAATCTTAGCCTCCACGGCGATTTGAACCGGACACCACGACGTTCATAAGCATGCGCTTTAACCACTAAGTTGCCAGACCACTATACGGAAACATGGTACGGAGACGACCATATCCAACGTATCTGTCTATCGCCGTATTTCGAAGTTATGAAACAACAAGTGTTATTTATACAGATAATTTTTCAACCAAATGTAGACAGTATTTTTCTCCTTGTTTCAAAGGATAAATGTACAAAGTTTCATCGAGATCGGATGAAAACTGTGGATTTGTATGAAGAACAAACAAACAAACAAACATTCATCTTTATATATAAAGATAATGGCACAATTCAATATTTCACAAGTAATAATAACATACACATATGTTAAAAAAAATTGCTCATGTAAGTTAGTGGACATTAGAATTATTTTTGGCTTTTTACTGGTTCTCGGATTGAAAAAGACTGAGAAACGTTGTTCTAATGAATGACTGTGTTGATTTCTTATATTAAAAAATTTGGTTGTTAGCAAACGACATAATCTTACATCTTTAAAAGGGCAATTCTTCTATATATATATATTCAGGGTGATTGTAATTAAAGTTTAAGTTTCAAAACGCTCTAAAAAACGACCCACTGATTAGAATGACGTCAAAATTGAACGGAGTATTATTGAAGAAGGAGGAAAGAATATGAATGCAAGATGGAGTTCCTCCGCACATTGTAAATCGAATGAAGCAGTTGTTGAGACGGCATTTCGGAAATTCTAGAATTAACAGTCGTCATTTCCCTACAGCCTGGCCGGCCCGATCACCTGATCTTAATCCGTGTGATTTCTGGCTGTGGGGTTATCTGAAAGATGTTGTGTTCAGTACTCTGATTGCCAACGTAGCTGAATTCAAGACACGCAATGCTCAACACATTTTGAACATGACCCCGGTGACACTTCGATCGGTGCTGGAACATGCTGTTTCCCGATTTAATCATGTTGCACACAACAGTGAACAGCATATTTTTATTTATTTATTTATTGGCCTTTAGCCTTGTCGGCCATACAGCCAGCCTTTGTAAACTTTACATTAATGTGTACATAATATTTTCATTTAGTTATACAACTTGTTTTTTTACATGGGTTTTTCATTATTTACTAGACTATTAATCTATATTACATCATTTATGACAATTCACTTATGGGTTGCTCACACTCAAACATTATAATTTGACATTGTATACTTGTGATCTCACATGTAAATAGGACACATTTAACAAGAAAATTTTAATTGGTATAAAGATTACACTTTTATGGTATGTATAAGTAGATCTAAGCTAGGTGTTTCCATCATCTAGATGTATCATTTTCTAAAATTGAGTGTTTTTGTCGATAAGTCTTATCTAAATTAACTACCAGTAAGACGTTAATTTTAGTCGTTATATATTTACAATGAGTCTGCATCTATAGCATACAATAAAGAGGTAGTTTTTGAGCGTATAAATGATGCAGTTTTAAGAGTTAGATGGGGAGAATTCAGATGAATATGTCTCCCTCCTTATAATATGTCATTAATGTCTTATAAATATTTTTGTCGTTGGTGACTAGCAAGATAATCACATTCGTTGGTAGAGGAACACCGAGGGTTTTTAATCCTTTCAGCATTTTGTCTTGTTGTGTTCTATATTTCTGGCAGGAAAATAGAATGTGGTTTAAATCGCCTACTGCTGTATCTGAACAGTCGCAATGTGAAGTTTCTCTGAGATGTATTCGATTTAAGTGGCTGGGGAAATTACCATGGTGGAAGCGACTTCTAATGATACTTGTGATGTACCGCCTGTTGACATTCCATTTGTAATACTGTGGTGTGACAGCGTCACCCACAATGAATATAATTAAATTATTATTAATTATATTCATAATTTTTTATTATATTCAAATTTATTAATTATTTAGTCTTGCAACGTGTAATTAATTGTAAATAATGAGGGTTGTCTGGATAGGTTAAATGTATGTTTAAAACCAGGGCGGCCAAAGGTATATTTTATTGTAAATCAATTTTTCTGTAAACGCATGGCTCAGAAGGGTTGAATATCGAAGGCTAGAAACTGCCATTTCGGCGGTTGAGAGAGGAACAATGGAGCAGGCGAGGCGACTCGATGGCGCCGGGACAGCCCGGCTTGAGTCCCGTTCGAAATCGGGCGGTGACCTACCCCTACCCCGCTACTACCCCGAAGGCCACGTAGGAAACGCGCGAAGGAGACGGCGAATGCGACGCATGATATTAAACACGTGACGACGGAAATGTGTAGATAGCCAATCCTGAACATTTATTGGGGTCTACAATACTAATTCCGTGGAGTTCTTTTACATGTGGTGAGCAACTAGCCGAGGAAGAAGAAGGAGCCATTTTTTAGACATCACTTCTGTCCAAGACGAGCTGATGAACGGACGTGACTTGGGTCCAAGACGAGCTGGTGAATAGACGTGTCAGCCCGGCACGCTCTCTGATGATCATTGTGGTTGATCATTTCTTGCTTTGGAAAAGCGAGATGTCGAGTGGCATGCTTGCCATTATTTGGAAGTTATGCTAATAACGCGGTCGTAGCCGCTTATTTAGCTTCCATTGCTGCAGTGGCATTGTGTTTGTCGCTCACCATCACGGCGATGATTCTATGGTAATGTACCAGAAAACGACGGTCACTATTCAGTGGATTTTTAACAGACTTATGAGCCCTTAAGCGACGCCTGGGTTAAGACTCTGCTCCCGCCACTTAAATTCTGAGCTAGCTGAATTTATGTTTCGATTCAATTTTTTTTTTTTGCTCAAGCATCTTGCTGTTTGTTAATTCAATTTTGATGCTTTTCATTCACTTTATACGGCGCCCCCTGGGATTTTCATTTGTACAGTAAAATGTTAGCTTCAATTTGATGGCCTGTGTTGCCATGTTATTTCAATGTTAACTTTGCTGTTTTTATTTCTTGTTTGAGATATTTCATTCAGTTTTGTTTGCTTACTCCGGCGAATTGTAAACGTCGGGTATTGCTTGTTTTTGCTGATCTAATTGTGTTTAACGTAACGTTAATTACTACCCGACCTTGTAAGGCCATAAGACTCAATAAATGAGGTTTTATTTTGTGTCTGAAATTCATGGTTCTAGTTAGTAACCTATTAGATCCCCTTATAGCATCATTATTATATGTATTTTTCCATTTTTCAGGAATTATTTTAGATTTTAATAATTCCCCCCTCCCTTTTTTGGCAACTCACGTTTTCTTAACGGTAGCCAACAAATGGTCGCTTTACAATTGGCGCCCAACGTGGGGCTTTTGCAAGTCGAAATTATTTTGAGAATTTCACAAGTCTAAAAAATCCATGGATGTGACCTGTGTTGATTCATTTTATTATTTTAGAATAAATTTTATGTTGAAATTTGTTTGCCATGCTTGATTTAAATCTAAATGTGTGATTTATTTCAATCAGTGGTTCAAGTATATTTTCATTCACTTGCATCAAGCATGGTTAGTTTAAAATTAAAGATAGAGTCAGTGCTTTTGAAATTTTAATGCATGGTAAAAGTTAAGATTTTTCTTTATGCTGATTTTGCTCATGTGTTGAGGTATTTGTGTCGCATGAAACATCGTTGTTTTTCCTTGTTGTTTAATTTTGGATGGGTTTTTATTTCATGTTGAAGGGATTTATGCGCGGGATTTTTTTAATGCTGTATTTTTTTTTTTTTTTGAGTAAACTCGTGCCGGTTGTATTTTGTTTGTTGTCGATCGTTGTAATTGTTCGGAGTTGAGAGTTTGTATCTTACGTTCAAATCTATGAAGTTGAGATCGCGCACCATTAGTAGGGCAGATCAATCTATTGTTCATAAAATTTCCGAGCAAACTGACGCGATGGATCAAGCACCGGAAGTACACGAAATGCCGTTGGCGAACGAAGAGTGCAATGATACTCCTAGTACACGCAGCATTCACTCAAATGCATCATTAGATGGGGAACAGTTAGGAAGTTTTCCACCCCAGACAATGAAACCGTTCAAAATCCACCCATGCGGGCAGAAGTTGAAACACGTGCGTCGCAAAGCACGGTAGAATTGCCACCTGCGACCGCACAACCTCAAGACCAAAACCTAATCTTTAACATGCTGGCGGAATTCAGTAGGCAAATAAAGGAAGAAATGAGAAGAAATTCTGAGTCGTTGAAGGAAGATATAAGACAACATTTCGCGGAATCGCGAAGGAGCCATTAGAGAATGGGGAGTTGAAGTGCGAAGAAAGCGTCCCAGCAGTGGAAGAGCCTGCTGCTGGACGTTCGAATAGTTCGTACTTCAGTGGAGAATGCCGACGAAGGAGTCGCGTTAAGCTGAACACCAGTGTGGGCGGAATAAGTCAATTCTGCCGCAGTTGACCTTCAAAATCACGGGCAAACCGCTGTAGAGTTAGAGCATGCTCACTACAATCAATCTGAGGAAGAATTGCAGATTGCGAATGAGACGTTTGATGAACTCAACACTCAGCGTCTGATAATGGAAATTTGCTGCTTAAAGGCAAAAAATTTCTGAGCTCAGGAATTTCGATTGTTTGCGTGGTCATTGGCCGAAAGAAAAGGAACGTCAGTCAAGAAAATACAAGACATTCCTAGGGCACGAGGCGAAAGATTCGCAGTACACATGCTTCCTTCAAGCCAGAGAAGTGTCCGTAAAAGTTTCATTGCTTGAAGAAAAGCGAAACGGTCCACCGAGTTCGCGATTTCTAAACACCGGGTGGAAATTTTCCGTCCGCAATTTTGAGTGCAACGGGAATCAATTTGTTCACTCCTTGCCCTCAGGGAATTCACGCTTACAAATGCGGGGTTTGAAATGTTTTTCTGAGTGGTTTATTGAAATTGGTCGGAGTGAGGTGGTTGGTGACGTGGCACTGAGTACGCAAAAACATCGTGGTCAGCCGTGTCGGTGACCTGAGTAACTGTACATGTGCCGGAACACCAAACCATCTGCCGAATCCGCTACCAAACACCTGCAGCTTTACAAAACGGTGTTTCGAGAAATTCCGTTGACTGGCAGGTCGATACAAAGAGGAGCTTGGGACCTTGTAAGTCCAAAGTTTCGAGCCACCCGAGATTCTGTCGAATGCGGCAAAGACGCATATTCCGCAAACAGACTCATTTGCCACAAGAAGGTCCATGGACGCCTCAAGGTCACTGTATAGGCATTATTATCGCATTATTGAGCATGCCCGAAAAAAGGATGACAAACGGGCGAGGTCTTGGACATATCGAATTTTGGAGTCGTAAAAAAAAAAAGGGAAACGTTTCATTCAGCGTTGAATCGCTGATTCCGCAGATTCACCCTTACAGCCGTGTAGAAGAATTTTACTGCCTTCATGAGCGAACGAAAAGGATTTGATGGTCACCGTAAAAATGTTGAGAAGTTTGTCAACATAGGCGTCTAAGGAACGTAGAAGATGAACCGTTTTCTTTCAGTCATTATCAGATAATAAAAGATATGGTATGCATGTCGCGCAATCTTCAAGTGAATCAATACGGCATACGATTATTAAGAGCGAAGAAACCTTCAGAGTTTGGTTTGTAAAAAAAAAAAAACTCATCCTAATCAAGGAGAATACTTTGGTCCAAACAATGAGCTGACTGCTATATTCTTACCCATTTGGTCGTCTTGATACGTGAGTCCAAGGTTTAATAAAGGTCGCGTTCCATAAAATAGTTGCGATGCTTCCTTCGGCGGTGTTAATGAATGAGTCCAAGGGTTTTATGCATATGTTTGCCGAGGCAAATGTGTTCGACTGTGGGATTGATCCACATCGTTCGGCAGTTTTCTTGTTGAGTACCAGTTCTTCGTTGAAACGTGAGAAAATTTACTGATCAAATGAGTAGGGGATTTCTTAAGCACTAAGTAGAGCCGTAAAATTCCGTGATGCCACGCGAGGTATTAAATAGTTTACCTGTGATAATGATACTATAATGACTTGCACAACAATTAGCGGTCCTGACATCTAACAAGACGCGCAACATGAAGCAACGGGGTGTAATAAAATTTATCAACGGACACACGCTGAATGACGAACAGTTACGGCAGCGACTGACGTCGTCTGTAAATAAATACGTAAATAATTCAAGAGCATAGGCATAACTTTGATGAGCTATGAAATGTAGTTAAATAATAGCATAGAACATGTGTTTGGAAAATAAGAGTGTCAGTCTTGAGACACGTAATTGCCTAACAAGCGTAGCGCTAACGCAGCGAGAACAGGTAAAGGACGCTCAGCTGTTTGGGATAGCAGCTGTGCCGACCGCCAGTTTTCCTGGAAGGATTGCAATCAGGTTAAACGAAAACAGGTAGCCTGAGCCACAAGCTTAACGGGACAGCGCTTACTGACAACAACAGAGCGGACAAAGTGGAAACAGCTGATCGCTTAGTTTTCACCGCTATAATGTCTTTGCTACGAGTGTAGTTTGGAAAGCATAATATAGTTCATTTTGCGAGAACCGTCTTTCTTTTGTATTGTATGGATAATTATGTAAATTCGCGGAAGATTTTTCTTTTCCATTTGATTTTCATGTTATGTGGTTTCGGCATACTTGTGTCGGCCTTGATAATGGACATTCGGTGCATTCTTTATTCTTGTTGTTGCTATATCTAACTTCAACACATGTGCTAGATTTGCATAGCCCGTTGTAAATAATTGATTGAGTTGTCTAGTTTTAATGTTAATATCTTGTGCTTACATCATTTTGTTTATTGATTGAACAGATCTATTTTGTCGTTCATTTACATCTATGTACCTGTCAATGTTTTATGATGTTTTACTTTGCATATTAGGATAAGACATTTCATTATTTATGTTAACCAGAGTCACGTGTCGTATTTACATATTTAAAGAGGTCACATGTATGCGATAGTTCGAGTGAGCTGGAACCATGAAACTATAGTGTAGGCAATGATTTTGTTGCAACTGTAGGGTTACAATAGTTCAAATAAAATTATTGGCATAATTTTATTTTGATTGGGTAGCAGGTATATTGTGGTGTGACAGCGTCACCCACAATGAATATAATTAAATTATTATTAATTATATTCATAATTTTTTTATTATATTCAAATTTATTAATTATTTAGTCTTGCAACGTGTAATTAATTGTAAATAATGAGGGTTGTCTGGATAGGTTAAATGTATGTTTAAAACCAGGGCGGCCAAAGGTATATTTTATTGTAAATCAATTTTTCTGTAAACGCATGGCTCAGAAGGGTTGAATATCGAAGGCTAGAAACTGCCATTTCGGCGGTTGAGAGAGGAACAATGGAGTAGGCGAGGCGACTCGATGGCGCCGGACAGCCCGGCTTGAGTCCCGTTCGAAATCGGGCGGTGACCTACCCCTACCCCGCTACTACCCCGAAGGCCACGTAGGAAACGCGCGAAGGAGACGGCGAATGCGACGCATGATATTAAACACGTGACGACGGAAATGTGTAGATAGCCAATCCTGAACATTTATTGGGGTCTACAATACTAATTCCGTGGAGTTCTTTTACATGTGGTGAGCAACTAGCCGAGGAAGAAGAAGGAGCCATTTTTTAGAACATCACTTCTGTCCAAGACGAGCTGATGAACGGACGTGACTTGGGTCCAAGACGAGCTGGTGAATAGACGTGTCAGCCCGGCACGCTCTCTGATGATCATTGTGGTTGATCATTTCTTGCTTTGGAAAAGCGAGATGTCGAGTGGCATGCTTGCCATTATTTGGAAGTTATGCTAATAACGCGGTCGTAGCCGCTTATTTAGCTTCCATTGCTGCAGTGGCATTGTGTTTGTCGCTCACCATCACGGCGATGATTCTATGGTAATGTACCAGAAACGACGGTCACTATTCAGTGGATTTTAACAGACTTATGAGCCCTTAAGCGACGCCTGGGTTAAGACTCTGCTCCCGCCACTTAAATTCTGAGCTAGCTGAATTTATGTTTCGATTCAATTTTTTTTTTTCTCAAGCATCTTGCTGTTTGTTAATTCAATTTTGATGCTTTTCATTCACTTTATACGGCGCCCCCTGGGATTTTCATTTGTACAGTAAAATGTTAGCTTCAATTTGATGGCCTGTGTTGCCATGTTATTTCAATGTTAACTTTGCTGTTTTTATTTCTTGTTTGAGATATTTCATTCAGTTTTGTTTGCTTACTCCGGCGAATTGTAAACGTTGTTTTTGCTGATCTAATTGTGTTTAACGTAACGTTAATTACTACCCGACCTTGTAAGGCCATAAGACTCAATAAATGAGGTTTTATTTTGTGTCTGAAATTCATGGTTCTAGTTAGTAACCTATTAGATCCCCTTATAGCATCATTATTATATGTATTTTCCATTTTCAGGAATTATTTAGATTTCTAATAATTCCCCCCTCCCTTTTTTTGGCAACTCACGTTTTCTTAACGGTAGCCAACAAATGGTCGCTTTACAATACCAAGGCTTGACGGGGATATCTGGTTGTATGCGGCCGTAGTGTGTACCTTTTAGTTGTAAAGAGCTACTCCATTCTGTTTGCCATAGTCCTTTTGCTCGCTGTTTGATCGTTTGGTAGAATTCTGAGGAGTGAAGTTTTAAGTCTTCTTCTTGTCCCGCTACTATAGATTCCTTTGCCATCTTGTCGACGTATTCATTAAATTTTATTCCCTTGTGGGATGGAACCCACAAGAACCTTGTGGTGATGCCCTTTATGTTGTTGTTGTATATTTCGTGAAGGATGTCTGCTATTATGCTTGCCATCCTTGTGTTCCAACTGGGCTTTTCAATGCTTTTGATTACACTCAGGGAATCGGTGATGATTATTACTTCGGTTTGGTCACGGTTGCCGCTATATTTCAATGCCTCTAATATCGCTTTTGCTTCTGCAAGAAAAATTGACATTTGCTCTGGTAACGAGTATAGTGCCTGATACTGTGATTGTGGGCAGTATATTGCGCATCCTACTCTGCTTTCTGGTCTGACCTTGGCGCCGTCTGTGTAGATGTGTGTTGCATTCAAGGCTAAGGTACTTAGTTTCCTGTTGAGGTTTTCGTTTTCATCCGTGTTCTCAGATTTTTCTAGGAGATGGATTTGGGTGTCGATTGTTCGTAGGTGGAATGGTGCTTGGTAAGTAGGATGTATTTCGAATTTCTCTATTTTGTTACTGTTCTCTTCCCAATAGTTGTACGCTTCCAGTAATGGTATGTCGTGTTGGGTCGCTGGATCTTGATTTGTAAATTGTTCTACAGCTTGTTTAATGTTTCCATCCGTTCCCTCAGTGGATGCGTTTTGAGGTTTAGTTTGTCTACTAGGAACTTTTCGGATAGCTGACTTCTTCTTATATGTAGAGGCGTGTCCCCGGATTCCACTAGTAGTGCGTTCGTGGGTGTAGACCTCATGGCTCCTACACATGTTCTGAGGCAGCGGTATTGCAATCTGTCCAACTTCCGTAGTGCGTCTTTCCTGCCGTTAACGTAAAAGATGCAGCCGTAGTCTACTAGCGATCTGATTAATGCTCTGTATAAGAGTAGGAGGGTTTTAGGATGGGATCCCCACCATGTTCCCGCTACTGCCCTTAAGATGTTGAGTCTTTTCTCAGATTTGGCTATCACTTCTTGTATGTGTTCTCTCCAGGTAAGACGATTATCGAGTATCATTCCTAGAAATTTGCATTGTTTTTTCACTGGGAAGCTGTATGGTCCTAGCGACACGTTTGTCATTGATGATGATTTTTCGTTTGGAGAATATTACTACTGTTGACTTATCAGCTGCGATTTCCATCCCATTGTTGAATAACCATGTACTGAATGCCTCCAATGCTTCTTTCAACATGAGAAGTACCACTTCCATAGTTGAACCCTTTATATATATTACTATGTCGTCTGCGAATTGGAGGGTAGTTACTTTGGGGGAAAAGAGTTTCCCCGGGTTGTGGGTGTATATTAAGTACAACAGAGGACTTAGTATTGCTCCCTGCGGGAGTCCTTTAAACACCAAGCCAGGACCTATCAATTTTTCTTTGGTCGCTATATATATCACTCTTTCTGATATTAGGGAGTATATTCCTGCTAAGAGCTTTTGGGGGATTCCCAGCTTACTGAGTTTCTGCATCAGAACGGGTATTACCACATTGTCATATGCTGCTGAAATATCCAAGAACACTGCGCCGAGGTACTGCTTCTGTATGTATGTGATATTGATATCTGTATTTAGAATTGACAAGTTATCCATGGTGCTCTTTACTTTCCTAAAGCCGAATTGAGTAGCTGGAAGGAGCTTGTTTCCTTCCAACCACCATTCTAGCCTATTTTTGTTTAGGCGTTCCAGCGTCTTTGATACGCATGACATTAGTGAGATTGGCCTATATGATCCTGGGAGTTTTGGATCTTTATGGGGTTTCAGAATTGGTAGGATAATCTGTGTTCTCCATTCCTGAGGAATCTGGAGGTTCATCCAGATGTCGTTGAAGCATTTTGTGAGGAATTGTAGTGCTATTGTGGGCATGTTGAATAACATCGCGTAGTGTATTCCGTCTATTCCCGGGGCCGTGTCGGAGGACTGTTTTAAGCATTGGAGGAGTTCTTTGACTGCAAACGGTGCGCAGAGCTGGTGCTCAGAGTGTTCGGCAGGACTTGGTGCGTATCGGTATTCTGGATTGGAGGTACTATCTGGAGCTATTCTTTTGGAAATTTCTTCTATACACGAGCTGTCTACTGAATTATTTGTTGGTCTATGTTTCCTATCTCTCAAGCATCTTATTCTCTCCCATATTGAGCTCGTGCTTGTGTCTTTACTCAATGTTTCGCAGTACTCGATCCACCTTTGTCGTTTTTGTTTCTTTAACGCACGTTTGGTCCATGCACTAATTTTTTGATATTCTATGTAATTCGTTAGTGTTGGTTCTCTCCGGTATTTATGTAAAGCTAGACGTCTTTTGTTATTGCTCTTGAGCATTCTGAGTTCCACCAAACTGTCGTGGTCTTGCCTGAATGACTTCGTTGTTTTCTTGGAGGTATTGATTTGTTTGCTGCTACTGTTATTGCTGCCACTAATTGCTTATATGCTACTATCCCCGTTACTTTTGCTGGGATTTTATAGATTTCCTCTTCCAAACATCGCTTGTATGTTGTCCAGTTAGCTTTTTTTTTATGTTCCAGCATCTTGTTGGATGCTTTCCGTTTTCATAGTCTGGTGGGCATCCGATTGTGAGTTGAATTGGAAAATGGTCCGATCCCAAAGTGTCGTTTAATACCTGCCATGTGGCGATGGTTGCAATGCTTGGCGAACAGAGTGTGAGGTCAACGGCGGATGGTTTGCCGCCTACTCTGCGAATCAGCGTGGGGGTTCCGTCGTTCATAATTACGAGATTCTCGTCTTCTGCCATGTCTATTACTGCTGTACCGTATGTGTCATCATGGTGGCATCCCAGCTCCGGCTGTGCGCGTTGAAATCACCTGCTATTAAATATGGTGGTTGTATTTGTTTGAATAGGTTTGTCCAATCCACCTGTTCGATCTTTTTTCGAGGGGCGCAGTATATCGATACCGCAGAGAATGAAAATTCTTTGAGTCGAATTCGTATTGATACTGCTTGGAAGGGAAGATTATTGTTGTTTAAATGTTGAGGCTCATGCGAAATGTGTTGGTCAATTAAGATAGCAACCCCTCCTTTTCCATCTGTTCGGTCATTTCTATATACATGGTAATTTTTGAATCTAATTTCTTTGTGAGGGTGGAACCATGTTTCCGATAGTAAGGCTATATCTATTTTCCTGTTTTGTAGTTCTGCGCTCAAACTTTCTCTGTTTGAATATACTGATCTGCCGTTCCACTGGAGTATTTTAGTTGCTGGTCGTGAATGGAGGACGAGTGCAAATTTTGTTTGTTATCTGGGTCCATTATGTGGTCGTTGTGATGATCACCTCTAGTAGGTTTCTTATGTGTGATGGATCAATTGTACTGTTGTATCTTGTTTGCTCAATTATGGTTATTACAATCGCCATCAATTTTTCTACTAGTGGTATTTCCGCCGTTATTATCTGTTGCTGCGCTAACTGGTGATTCGGCTCAAGATTTCCCGGCATCCTGTGTGATAGTGGTTGATATGGATTGAACGTCATGGGTTGTGTTGGGCCGTTGCTTTTCCAGAACAGATTCTGAGGGATTATGGTACCACTGCCCACAGGCCTTGTTTTTGTAACGTTTGTGGGCATAGGCGGCTGGCCAACTCCGGTGTTATTCGGGTTTCCTTGTACATGACTATGTGGAGTTGTGTGGCGCGACCGATGCTGGCTTCCGGGTTCTCGCACTTGCGGGCTGCTACCTTCTTGTGTTACTGCTGGGATATATGGTGGGTTTAGCGGTGTTGATTGTTTGGCTGCGATAGGACCTGAGTTTTCCTCCGGAAGTTGTTGACCCGTTTGTATTAGTTGTGGGCCTGCTGCCGTTACATTGGCGTAAGTGCGTTGGTTTGTAAGGGGGTGCCATTGTTGGGGGTTATTGACTACCAAATTTTGTTTTCTTTCTGAGCGCTGTTTGAATTCTGGGCAGGAGCGATCGGTAGACAGGTGGTTTCCTTGGCAGTATATGCAACTTGGTTGGTTTTCGGAAGTGCAATCTTTGAGTTTGTGAGAACCAGCACATCTGCTACAGCGAGGTTGGCTTCTACACTGGGCTTGGGTGTGGTTGTACCTAAGACATTGATAACATTGTATTACTGGTGATACGTAGGGTTGTACAGCACATCTCATGCCATATAAGTATATGAACTGTGGCAATACTTGGGATTGAAAGGTTAAGACGCAAACTGGTAGGGGGCGGTGTTGAACTCCGTTGTCTGTTACAACTTTTTTAGTAAATCTTCTGACTCGTAGCACTGGAAAGGGGGAGATTGTTTCATTTATTATTTCATCCGCCGATAGCGAGGTGTCGATGTTCCTAATCACTCCCTGTTTCCTGGTCATATAGTATGGTATGTAGGCCTCTAGGTTATTGTCTTTTAGTGATCTCAGTTCTACCAAGGAATTTGCAGAGGTACCGGTCTTAGTTTCTATTCTAATTCTATTCCGCCCTGCGGTAGTAATATTAATTATTTCCGATCTTATGTGGTTATTATGTAGGAAAAGCATTTTTCCTACTGACATAGGGTGCAGCCTGCCAATTTTGTTATTGCTACTTTCCACCGTTACATAGTAAGGACCATTGTCCGTGGGTGTATATCTGTTATCTTGACTATTCTGGTTTATGGGGTAGCCGGGTTTTTCATAATTATTTGGTGGGCCCAGATGAGGCAGTGGAACTGGTATAGGAGGCACGTTAGTTGCATTGTTAGATACACTTTCACTGACTAACGGATCTATTAATTTACTGGGTAGCGGGACTCTTGCGATGGGTTCTAGGTCAAACAACAGCTGGTCTTTTTGCTTGGCGCGTTTACTCACTGGTGACGTATGTTGTATCTTCTGTGGTGAACGTGATCTTGCGCGTGAAAGCGGTTTGGTTTTTTGAGTCTGCCGGTGCTGTTGTTGATCTGTCGGGACTCCCTGCTGATCGTACTGCAACTCTTCCACTGTCATCTGCGCCGGTCGTTCAGCATACGGTGGTTCTTGGGTAGTCTGCGTCTGGTGGATACCGGGGTTGTCTTCCATGTCCTGGAGGGTAGGAGTGATCTGGTGGTCTTCGATGTCGACGGCTGCTTCAGAGGGTGTGTTTTCCATCTGGTAATAAGTGCGTAGGGCCACTCCCACTGTCAGACTGGTCGATGGAATCGATACAGTATTGTCTGCCATAGTGTTCCGAGACTGCGTCTCTGGAACACTATGGTGTTAGTTGTCGTTGTTATAACTTCGCTTCTTGTAAATTAAACACTACTTTGTAACCGATGATTAACTGAAACGTTGGTAAACACTATCACACTGAGAACCGAAAAGTTGAACAGTCCGAATACTCTACGTCCGGTTGTCTCACTCCGCTCGGTTGTGGAAGCTCGAGCGAACGCACTCGACGGCGGCTCGATGTGAACTGGACAGCATATTGAACATGTTTTGCGCCAGTCCAGCGAAACTTAAAAACCTATTGGATGGATGCGGTTTTTGGCCTCAGGACAATTAAAAACAAATTGGATGGATGATTAATTGACTTTCGGGTTTTGCCGCGTTGTTTATTTTATTACCTAAGCTTTCGGCTGGTATCCTCCAGCCATCGTCAGAGATACTGTTTATGTTGACATAGCAACGAGCGCCAAGCATCGCAGAGTAAGAGGCCGCTATCTTCGTTGATGTTGTTGGTGTTTTTTAAAATTTCTGCTGCCTCTTTCACCCGTCGGGGCCACCACTGGTCTTCTCTCCACAGTAGCCTCGTTTCTTGAAATTTTACTTCATGCCCGGTATTAATAGCATGGCGGACTACGGCGGATTTGTCGCTGTTGTTATATTTGTAGTGGCGGATATGTTCTTTAAGTCTCTCCGCCACAGTGCGACCT
>JARYHS010013630.1:297259608-297276918 GCA_031002005.1 Vandiemenella viatica
TGCTACAAGAGGCACAAATTTATCATTTCACAAGTAAGTGTGCATTTAAATAAGTTCCGAATCTTCTACTATCTTATTGCCTGGATGTGGTTTGACTGTGTTTAATATTTTATTTCGATAGAGATTTCCGCTCCAAGATTTAAATAAATTGAGGGAGTGGTTAACTAAAATATGCCGGGACAGTTTTATTCCCACAGAACATAGTGTAAATATGTTCCCAACATTTTGAAAAAGAATGTTTTTCAAAAAACGAAAATAAAAAGATCCTGAAACCTTCTGCAGTACCAACAATTTTCCGCTTTCCAGACAATATATCGAAGGTAAGGACTACAAGCTTTGCAATAATGTATATGCAAAATGCTGTAATATTCTTAGTATCAAAGCTTTGTTATTTTAGCTGCACCATATGTAGAAGTAATACGCTATCTGTGAATAAATATTTGGGTAAATTATGCTATGTGAAATGTATACTATCAACAGTGTGTAATATTTTTCAGAAGACTGTTGCCAGATGTAATGGACGGTTTTGAGACATATTAGTTAAGGTTAAATATTAGTACTTTAGTTGAAAGCAACGTCCCGTACACACGCGGAGAGATCGCGTGAGGTTAGCCTCGTTTTGCAGACGCGAGCGTCAGCAGATGCCAGGACTGAAGGCGATGACCGGGGTGATGACCGATCGAACATCTACAACGTTCGACGATCGGGATAAATTACGAGCGACGGTACGCACTCGCGCTCTTCTGCAAGTATCAGTACTGTAGGGCAGACACTATGTCAGTTTAACGGTTAGGGTGCCTCTCTTCGTAGCCGGGTCTCGCGTCATGGCCGATAGCAGGCAACATCGCTACCAAGACTAGCTGCTAGCCATTCTCCATTGTAAGTAATGGATCCACCATCTATACTTTGAGTAGATCATTAACGTCAAGAAACTATGGCTTCAGTTATTAGTACCATCGGGGTTAGCCTAGCAGGCAGTATTCATTCGGATGTATTGGCTTCAGTCTAGAGTGTACAATAAACGCCTATCGTAGCAGTTAGACGCCTTGTCTGTCGTAATAGAAGTAGAAGAACCTATAGCTAGCCATAGCCCAGTTCAATGATCATTACATGGTACTATTATAAAGCAAAGGGTCATGTCCTTAACCATGTGGTGTCAGTTATCCTGATTAACAGTAATCCATCTAGCCGCCGTACTACGACAGCAGACGTTGCCGAGGCAAACTGTGGGAATACTTCGCACAGGTCAGTACCTAGGATCTGGTCGGTTTCTCCAATGCCACATTGCGCTCACAACTGCAACCACCTCCAGCACTAAGCCCTAGGCCCATACGAGCGATCACACGCAGTGCCATGATAGGAAGGGCGGCCCACCACTCAACCATCCTGTCAACTAATCGACTAAGCCCAAAACGGTCGGTTACAATTTGGTGCCAGAAGAAAAGGGCCTAAAAAGGACACTTAGTGCCAGAAGGAAGTGTCAGGAGGAAACGATCAGAAGAAAATTGCCAGGAGAAAACGGTCAGAAGAAAACGGTCAAAAATTACATTTGCTGTCAGAGGTAAACATTTTCTTCCGCCCAAGCTATTCGTTACATTTTAGAACGCGGGAGTTACAAATCCACGGAAGAAGCATCGAAGGCAGGACTCTAGTTACGACGACCATCAGAAAATAGCGGCGTTAAGAAGAATTATGGGAGAGAAAAATAGGATGGCAAAAGAAACGGCATGATAGCAGACAGGCAGGAGAGAGGTTCGATCAATTATTTACTTAGCTAGCAGTCAGAAGTTTTAGTATTGTAGCGGCGAGAATGCAATCACTACCAGCGAGCAGCCGGCAGCCAGCTGAGTCGAAATCCGCAAGCCAAGCAGTGTCGGGTAGCAGCGACGCGGACGAGAGCAGTACATCCTCCAGTGTCCAAGCGCAGCACGCAGCGTCGACGGGTTCCAGCACCAAAATCCGGTGAGTTTTGGAAAATACACAGTATTTGGCATGAAATAGCTTCAAGCAAAGTAATTGCTTGTGTAAATTGGAACGGTGCGGGAAAACAAAATTGTTAAGTTGAAATTTCGAATTAACGATATTTTGAAATCAAAATTTGATAGCATGCACATCTCCAATCGGTTTTTCATAATGGAAGCGGTGTTCAGTCAAAAGATAGTCACAAAATGTTTTGAAAGTATAATATTTCGTCTTAAAGGGTTAGTTTGGAAGAACGAAATAGCCATTTATTGGTTGTGTAAAAATCATGGTGCATCTTCTATGATAAAGTTAAATCATTATTTGTCCGGTGTGTCAGTCGATCTCAGGAGTTAATCTGGTCGCAAAATCGATTATTCAGTGCGCGTTAAGTTATTGAAAAGTAAATAAATTTTTCTTTTTTGGTGAGTAACATTGAATAAATTGCATCAAACGTTTACTTCATTGTTTTCAACTATCCCGTGTTAAATAATCGTACTCCTATCTTCAAAGGTTATTTAATTTTAAACAGTCATTTTTGCATGATTTAAGATAGCAAATTATTTAAGCTGTGACATGTTAATTGGTAAGTGCATGCACTTCTGCTAAAATACTATAAAATTTGTTTGAAATGTAATATGATATTCTAAGCTATGTATGTAAAAGATGTTTAGCGGGCGACTAGTGTTTCACAAAAATTTGAATCTTATTGCTGTGAATAGCCTTCAATTAAAGTTATTAACTGACTAATAGAAGTATAAAATGTGTAAAATCTCAGTTGCTTACGTTGGCAACGCTGACGAGCGCGTGTATAACTGAAACTGGAAATAGACGCGTACTTTATGGATGATTGAAATTCGAAAGGGAAATGAAATGGCTTAATGGAAATTGTATAATAAGTGATGTATAATAAGAGAGGAATTTAAGTTCTGATATGGTACAAAATTCGCTTGCTAGATAAAATCGGATGTGAGAAGCAGTAGTTAAAATAAAAACTAAATTAAATCTCTCATGCAAAATTCTGTATTGATGAGTAGTAACGTTATTTTTGTGTTAAACAAAGTAAGAGACATCTACTAGTCCCTCGGGTTGCAATAAAAAAATAAAATTGTAGTTTAAAAAACTAAAATCACGCTTTCGTAGTAATGTGAACTAAAAGGTTAAAAATAATATTTAAATATAAACATTTTGTTTAACAGTGATAGGACGTCCCACAATTCAGGATAAATTAATTTTTTTGAATAAGCTTAATGTATAAAGTCACTGATTACAAAATTAACTTTAATGTAAAAAAGCATGGGGTGCTATTTCAGTTGTCTTATATTTTTTGTCGTTGTCAAAAGTTATGTAGAGCGCACCTCACGCTTTTTTAACATTAAAGTTAATTTTGTAATCAGTGACTTTATACATTAAGCTTATTCAAAAAAATTAATTTATCCTGAATTGTGGACGTCCTATCACTGTTAAACAAAATGTTTATATTTAAATATTATTTTTAACCTTTTAGTTCACATTACTACGAAAGCGTGATCTTAGTTTTTAAACTACAATTTTATTTTTAACTTTTTAGTTCAGATAGTTAAAAAGTATGTTTCTTACTGTTGGCTTTCTTCGCCAATCTCTCTTTTTCTTTGAGTTGTAGTTTCACTATTAATTATTATTCTCACGAGTAAAATACAATTAAATTGTCAACTCAACAAGAGATCCAATAGCACGGTAAACGAGGAATTCTACTTTTCTATAATAGTACGAAGTAATATTTCGAATACTTACTATTCAACATCACGTTAAGCGACTTCAGACAGAGAAACCTTTCTGGATAGGAGACAGCAGAAGACGATCGTCTACAGCAACCAAGGCTCATAAATCACACCCGGGAAACTGGAGAACGATGATGATGGTGACGGCTACATTGGGTGGGAAATATCCGAAGGGTGTGGCCGCCAAATGACGAAGATTTCTCGAATCGCACCTGTGCGCTAATGTCGCGCTGCATTTGCCTAACTCAGTAATCCCATCAAGTATAGGATACACTGACAACGTGGTGAGAGTGAAATTATTGAATTTTTATCGATTCTGAATAAGTGTGCAAAATTTAAAACGATTCGGACGTCAGGAAGCGGGTAAACACTGAAATGAAAGATTCCATTACATGGCAACCATTTTTCTATTGTTACCGTCAGAGTAACGAGAATAGCAGGACGTTGCTAAGAGACTACTGTATTGTCAGTATGTTTTTACTGTCAACATAATCAGAATATGAAGACATAGCTATGAAATTATTGTATTGTAATCAGTTATCAATACATGAGCAAAATTTCAAACAACTCGGACATCTGGAATTGGGCTAAAATTATATTCCAAAATTACACGACATTCAACCATTTTTCTGTTGTTACTGTCAAAGTAATGAGCATAGCAGGATATAGCTATCAAATTATTGTATTGCACCGGTTCTTAATATGTGTGCCAAATTTCAAACAGCTCGGACATCGGGAAGTGGGTCAAAATGGAGTTGTAAAATTCCGTTACATTCATACATACATACATACAAGTCAAGCTAATATAAAGCGTGTAAAAAAGAAACGCGCGGAGTAATTTCATTGTTTCACGGACTCTCTATTAAAGCTTATGCATACTAGTGCATAGTTTTGGTTTAAGTAGGAGATTTGTGGTAGGACTAAAATTGTAAATTGTATACAGTAAAGTAATGATGGCAATTAAGTGTAACAGAAACTTGAAATATAATGTGTGTGAAATTCACTGTAGTGGCATTATACCCTGTGTAAAGCATTGTGGCGAAATAGTGTGTAAACGTGGCAGAATTTCTAAGAATGTGGCAATTAATATCTAAGGGAAGACCATAGCGTAAATTTTCGATGAATTGAGTATCCGTACTTGGGGTATTCAACGGTTGCTTAGTGCAAAACACGCGAGTGTATCCTTCGCGATCGTTTAAAGGGCCATACGCGGGTTCAGGTGATTATTTGGGATGTGCACACCCAAAATAGTTACTGTAATACGGATCCAAACCGCCTAACAAATACACCAGTATGAGGAGTCGGGATTGTGTGTTCGGCTATACGACCCGTCCAAGGTCAAGCTCGGTCACAGTGGAATAGTGTAATGTGATGTAGGAATCGGAGTTGCGTGATAGTCTAATAGCCCTATGAAGTTCTTAAGAAAGATAAAAATAATGCGGTAATGATACGGAGACATGTTCTTCATCGTTCAGGCGATGTGAGTCAGTAATCTTGTATCGGTGCATCGAGGAGGAAAAAGAAGCGATGACGAAAAAATACTGAGGAATAAATTCGCGAATACTGAGTAGTAAATGTAGCAAGTGAGTAAAGAGTTTAAATGGCCATATAAAAGTGTTGAAGTAAGGCATGCATGCGGATTAAGTGGTTAAATGTGTAATTGTGAAATTGGTGATAATGTGTTACCCGTAAGGCTCAGCAGGGAAATGTATGGTACCCGTAAGGCTGTAGCAGGGAATAATTTGTAGATACCCGTAAGGCTGTAAGGGAATGCAGCAGGGAGTAAAAAGAGTTTAAACTGGTGCTGTTGTAATCAGAAATATGATACCCAGGGGTGGATAGGAGCGATCAAAGTAACTCGCCTTTTGGGATCGTTTTCGCGGGAATTATTAACAACATACTATCCGAAGGTGGATATGAGCGATCAATGGAACTCACTAAGGATAGGTTCACATGGAGACCAGTTGCTAGAAGTGATTTGGCATATCTAAGATTACATTAGAAATTCCACAGTAAATTTTTCCATAGTCAGATGGGTGGAGTAGGAACACTGCGTCTAAGATTGCCTGGAAGGGAACGCTTACGCAGCTGTTTGGGAGACTTGTGTTCAGATGGTGGGGACGCCTACTCATCGCAAAACGGATCACAACGTCATGTTCCTTTGCTACTACCACGCTCAGCGATATAAATCCTTTCAATTATTGGATTCACTTTAAACATTAGCGAAATTCGAAATCAGTCAAGATATAAGTAAACTCCATGTCGATTAATGTTGTAATGAAGCACCTGGTAAGATGTAGAAATAATCTAGAACCAGCCACAGAGTAATAAACAGTAAAGCCACGAGAAGTATAATGAAGCATAAAAGTTAAGTTTAACGAATGTTAAGCCACAATAAGATAGAATTAACTACTTACAGTGTGAGGGAAGTTACTAAGGGGTAATATTTCTAAGTCCGAGCAAGCTAAATCAGATGAAAAATGTTAACATCCGGTACGATGAACGTAGAATTAATGTAAATTTTATGCATCTCTGTCATACGATTTTTTTTCTTTTTCTTTCTCTGTTAAACATAATTTCTTCTACAATTACATTCTTTTGGGTAAGTCAGCATTGCAGTAAATCCTTGTTGATTAGAAAATTTTTTCATTGATTTCTTTGGCATATGGAAAATTAGGTGCACGATGTCATGTGAAGACAGGTTTTTCATACGTCCACGCTGCAGGTGAGAAGAGTATATTGTTGGCTTATAGGACAGTCAAAAAAAGAGAATACGGCTGTGCCTATGAAGCGACGGGTCCTGAGTTCAGGTTGTCTCAGTGAACGTAAAATAAACCCGGGGTAGTATTAAAGAAATAGGGCAGGTGGAGTGATAAATGATCTCTTTAAATGACATAGTATGTCAACTTGAATTTTGGAAGACCAAACAAGCATTCTATGTCTGTTACTCTTTCACAATCCTAAACACATTTTTCTTTCTAGAAAATTATCCTTGAGTTAATATCACTTAGTATGTTTCCAGTGTATCACTAATTGAGTATTAGTTGGTAACTCAATCACGTATGATAGCAAATTATACGATTAAGTGAAGCTAAGGAATCTGTAATTAATCATTAAGTATGAAATATGGGTAAAGCTCTTAAAAGAAGAATCGATAAATAGTTCATATAGGAGTTCCGTAACAAGAGCAAATACGATAACGCTGGTAATCTCGCGCGAATGGCACAATGTAATCACACGTTATTTTAGGGAAACAAGCAAGTGAATAAAAGGAGGACACGTAATACCACCGAACAAAAGTGAGAAAGAGCCACGGAAAAGACTCTGAAAATTAAAAATAGCGCTAATGGTAACACCTTAATGACTGCATGGCTAGTTAGCTAAGTTCTAAGAATAAAAAAAAGAGAAAAAGGAAAAATAAGAAAAAAAGGAGACAATTAACATTACGTTGTATTTTAAGTAAATAATGAGTACAATAGTTTAGAACACAAAGTGTTTAATTTAGAATATAATTGGTAGAACAGGAGAAATTAGACTTCAAATTCTAACAAACTCTAAATAATTCCTTATTCAGAGGAAGAGTAGTTACATTATTAACGAATTTCTCTATTGTTTCAGTGGGTCAAGAAGATTGGTTAATGAAAAGGAGAGAATTTTTCTAGGAATTGGAATAGAATTTAGGAAAGATGTTAATGGCAAACTTGCTGTTAGGCAGCATGGGGATTAAATTTTCAAACTATATGATTCACAGCCAGTCTCAAGGTACAAGCTAAAAATCCAGTGGTGTGCTACAAGCTTTAATAACCTGACAATTTGGTCAGCCAGAGACGGGGGGGAAAAGAGACTACGGAAGCAAAGCAATCGAATGGTCACCACGTGTGTGTACCTGCCACACTGGGCAGTGGTCAGGACCGCACGGCGTAGAGAACGAATATATTTGTAAGTATGATGCTAAACTTAAAAACCTTATCACATCCTGTGAGGAAGGACGAGTAGGAGTAATGATTAGAGTTCAGATTTATAGAAGATAAACCTTGACTGAAATATAGCCACGTCCAACAATATTAACAATAAAAAAACTGTCTAATGGGTTTTGCCTGGATTGACGTCTGAATCGGAGACCACATACTGGACTAACCAGAAAATTAATAATAACTGAAAAAAATGTACCAATCCACAGCTCAATTATGGAAATTTCGTTCACTTCTGTCAGATTAGGTTTAAAATTATTGTTCTTGTGTTTACACACCGTTAAGTTATGACAAACCTGAAATGTTCAAAAGTAATATTAATTTGTTTCTATTTCATTAGTCTGAAGACAGATTTTATAATTTATGACAAATTTTATTGGAAAATGTTTCTTGCCATGCTGTGAAATGTTCCAAAATTCACATGTACAATTATGAATCTTTGGGAATGTGTACTGGCGTAAGCGTTTGTTTCAGCACCAGACGGAGTCAGCCAGGGCGACACGCGAAGCGTCAGCTGACATCGCATTCTTCGTAGCGTCAGCACTTCCGCATCTACTTCGGAAAGTGGAACAGTGCTAAGTACAAAGACATTATTTTTAAAAAAGGAAAAGAAACTGTATGAAACAGTATCGATGTGAATATCAATTTGTGTTTTACAGTGAACAACATCATGTGCGTTAGCGTGATCATAATTGGGGAAAAAATATGAAACGGTTATAAACTCGAAAGACTTTCTGTGAAAGAAACAAAATTTGAACAGTTCAAACTAGAAAATTTGTGATGCAACTAAAATTCAATTTGTCTTGTAACATTGGAAAACATAACTTTTATAAAATTTATGCGATTTATGCGAAAGTTCACATAAAGTAAACATAGCTAAATTATTTTCAGAAAAAATCAGAGTTAGGGTTGATGAGACAGTAAGTTATATAACCTGTAATTGTTTATCGATTTTTTGTAAAAATTCAATATTGTTCCAAGTGAACTTTATGCATTAACAATTTCATATTTGTGTGTTGAATCTTTTTACCTTGTAAGCTACTGCGAGGTTACCCCCGATGTAACAATTATATTTTTCACTTTCTCATTTGGTTGAATTAATCCGAGCTAGGTGGTGGATTCATCAGGTTACATATTTGTTAACTAACAAAATCAAATTTTCTATACTTAGATAACTCGTCTCACGAGGACGTTCGACATTTTAGGTGGGGGGATAGTGTAATGGACGGTTTTGAGACATATTATTAAATCTACTAGAATTACCACCATACATATGAACATTAGCACTACGTAAGAAGAAGCAATTTCTCTGGAGATGTCCACTTTTTCCGCAATTGAAGCAAAAAATTTCTTTTTAGCATTAAAAACATGTTTTACATTTTTATGGCCAGCTGAAGGCTTGTTCTTTACTTGTTGAAAATGTATCGCGTAGTCAATGGCCTCCCGCATTGTTTTCGGTTTTTGCAGTGTGACATATTCCCCAATTTCATCCCCTAATCCATTTAAATAGCAGTCCAACTCTCTTTGATCTGATTCCCATAACAATGCAAGATTATAATCAGCCTTTTCAGTTAAAGTGACTGTGTGACTGTTTATCTCTTTTATACGATCTGCGAATTTTTCCACATCCTCATTTGGAAATCTACGCAAATTGCGTAACTTTTCCCTGTAAAATCTAGCAGTATTTTTTTTCTGAAACCTCTGAATTAATTCCTGTTTAAATGATTCATACGTCAAACACGCTTTACAGCTTGAATCATAAACTGTGAATCTAAACGCTTCGTCCGTTAGACGAGTTTTCACCAATTTCAATTTTTGTTCACTGGAAAAATCGGCAAAGAAAGTCAAATTTTCAAATTTATGGAAAAACAATTCAACATCTTCCTTAGCACTACCCCCAAAAGAAATTTGGTCAAGCAATAATGGACACTGAATAATGGCATTTGCAGAACTTGCTTCCTTACTAGTAGTTGCTTTTTGAGAGGTTACTTTCGCCAATTTTTGACTGAGAATATTCACCGCGTCTTGCAAACTAACTTCTTTCCCGTCTAAATTAACAGCCATAGTTGATGGTTGCAGACTTACCTTATTTTAATTATGTATGTGGAGTGCTGTGATGAACGCGCCTCGTCGCCGTGAAGCCGCCACTGGACTGCGTCTGCTATCAGCGCCCGGAATGCTGAGTCGCCCGGAGTCGTCCACCACTGTTGCCGGCTGCCCAGCGCTGCGCCGTCCGTAGCTGCTACCGCCTGCCTGGCTGCCTCCGCGAAGATCTCGGAGCGCCCCGCTGTTCTTCTTCGGGTCTCGAACTCAGGTCCCTCTGACTGCAGAGACTGACTGCCAAATTTCGCTGTTGCTGATACACCAACCTCAACCAAACCCTGCGAGCTGTTCCCTACTCCTAATCAAATACAAATAAAGCTTCTGACACCAGTGTGGCTGACCCTATATGTATTTATATAGGATCGTGCTATGCCTATTGAAAGAGTGTGCCAGGATGACTGACACGTGGGTTCTAAATGGTTAACCTACGATGCCCTATGACTTGCGCCGACTTTCTTCGTATCTTCTGCTCTTGACTTCTTCTCTCTTGAGCCTATCCTCTTCTTCTCTTGCGCTAGCAAATAAACATGAGCATCGGGGATAACTTGTAAATAGGAGAGGGAGCGGGCAGCTACGAGCTACTTGAAATAAAACAATGTCTATGGAAACCCCATTTAATTGCACTGGACCATAAATCAACTACAGTCGATGTTGTACAAATTAAGAGGTATCCCGTAACCCGCAATACTGACCCTAGGGATGAAACTTAGCCCTACAGTTCACAACTAACAGAGAATGGTGAGGTTGGTGCAGCGAATATCTATCTCCGAGGCCTAGATGTTATCTTGTAGATCGTCAGTCAAGAAGTGAGAGTGATCAATGTATTCTAGCTTGCTGGAAAAGTATTGGCTTGCATGCTCAGCACTGCACGTGTAGCTTGTAATCCGAACTGTCGATCGGCAGAAAGTCGAACAACAGGACGTGCCTACTCGACGTCTGGCTGCATTGAAACTTCGAAAACTTACATGATTTCTGTATTAAGATATTATAATAAATGACGTCCCGTCACAGTCACAAGCCTCCAGCATTAAGCCCTCGGCCCATACGAGCGATCACACGCAGTGCCATGATAGGAAGGGCGGCCCACCACTCAACCATCCTGTCAACTAATCGACTAAGCCCAAAACGGGCCATTACAAGTACTCGATGATTGTCTCGAGGTTATTGCGGCACTACTGGATGACTATGCCCCAGCCGTGTACTGACTGGGTCATTAAGGCCGATTGCCGTTAGGCATAGTTACGAGAATGGGGTACTTAACTAACTGGGAAAATAGTCAATATTGTAGCTGGGCACCTACTATAACAACAAAATATTATTCCTAGATAAAACAAACGGAAAAATGCAAAATGTTGCATTTTTTACGCAGATATGAGGATTGGCGCCAAAACGCTTGCTGCTCTCATGTCGTCTCTTGTGACGTCACATTTACGGTCGTGCCGGTATAAACAAATGGGTGAGTCGCTTATTTCGTAGATAAAATTAGTTCTTCAGATTACAAGTGGCACGTGGTGCCTCAGCATTTAAACACAACTTTTGAAACACACAACAACAACAACAACAAAAAATAGGTTTGTTTAATTTCCACACAAGAAACATATGCGGAAAAAATTGTTACGGGTTGCACGACTACAAAGTCTTCACAAAAATATATTGACGACTTAGTAGAAAAATAGCCTGGGTCGCGTAGTGAACTTTGATGAAAGTTTTGACTAAATGTTTTATTGTGTTTAATAAGCTTTGCACCCCAATATTTTGTGCTGTGAAAATCAAAAATTTTCATCGATAAATAAATTATGTCTTTGGAGGTTAAAACACTGATCATTGCAAAAGTGTGGAAAATTTTTATTGGTGCATTTGCCAAACCATGTGGAAAATTACGGTAAACAGAGTTGTGTATTTGTTAATAAATTATTTCGTTTACTAACTTTTTGCAATTAAATATCTGTGGTGTTTTTTTTTTTTTTAAATTCGTTTATCAATGTTTAAACCTCCGTTCCCTCACTAAAGTGTGTATACAGCGGATGAAGTCTAATAAACATTTATTTTACGTTTTCGTGCACAAGCTTCAGTGAATACCGAAAAATAGTTCGACCGGAATAAGACAATAGTTTGCGTTTTTTTTTGTGAAAATGTGAACAAAATAAACTTCTAGCAATAAAACAATGTGTAAAACCAGTAATACAGAAAGGAAAAACTTAATACTTTCACATTACTGTCGGAAATATAACGTCGAACGAATGTAAACAGACTTCTAACCTTTTTTAGCAGCGCCAATAAAAACTTGAAGAAATCGCTCAATGGTTTTTTAAAAGTGATTACCTTAACGCTTAACAACTACACAAGTTACTGCATAGCAACAATCATATTAGAAATTTTTAAAAAATATTAAAATGAAATATTCCAAATCATTACAAATGTAGACCCGCTGACTAAAATTACAAATTACAGATTTGTGTTAAGCAAAACGTTTCACAAACCTACAGTCTTCTAAAATACCTTACATTCTAACGTTTTGTGGCAATATTATAAAATAACTAAAGGAATTGACACACTTACTTGGACATATTGACGTTCGGGAAATTTGCTGAACAGAAATCGCTGTTGGATGCAAAATAAGATCATCCCCGCACCATCACATCAATTTTGGGTAAATTCGAGCTATTTTCGTTGGTAAATATTACTTCCATTTCAAATATAAGTAGTTTAATTGATTTATAGCCAGCACTGAGACCTTAAAAACCTTTAGTATACGACGCACATACTGTCAAAGACGTTGATACACGGGAGTTAAACTGAAGCTAGCCGTTATGTGACGTTATGCGCTCTGATTTGGGTTTCGTATCACACGACAAACAGCTGTCTTTATCTTATTTAAAATAATATGTTTTTAAATCTTATCCCGCAAATATATTTGATTTTCGGTATCCTTACAATTTGCTCTATTATTGTCACTTAAGGTTTCATACATTACTAGTTAATATCAAGTACCCAGTGCTTACCATACTAATACCACGCACATTGCCTCAGCGTTGCTTCTGTCGATGCTGTTAGAAATTGGGCATGGTATTATTTTTCCCTCCATTACGTTGAAAAAACCATGGAGAATCTATCACACTTCCCTCAGGGACGTCAGATCTTACTTCAGTCGAACATTCATTACCAAGAACTACATTCTGTCTCTAGCTAATTTGGTAATAGCACAGGCATATTTTACGGACCTTTTGACGTTTCAAAACTGTCACGCTGTTCTTTGGCACGGTATCAAGTCTTTGCACTGCTGACAACACTGTAGGTGATGAAAAGCGCACGTCGGACTTCACAAAGGATTGTGCCGATCAAGCAAGTCCGTCTGCTCATATCGATACTCAACCCGTAAATAAGTCTTTGTCCCCACCTCCTGTGATCATGTCCACCCCTCGGGCAGACACACAGAATTTCTTCTCGTGTTGATTGACAGGTCAATGAAGCAGATAAAAACACATCGGGGTGGTGTGTCGTTCTCTTTTGCATAAGTCGCCTGTGTCCCTGATGTTATCGATGGTGCGAGTCCTTGAAAAGCTTTTTGCTTCCCGTTAACTTTTCGCAACACTTCCGAATGCTTTGTCTTCGCTGTTGGCCCATCGCATAGCTACAGTCGCCAGACCAGCGGGTGGGTTGATGAATGGTTTTACAACGGCGGCAGTTCGCTGAAAAGCGCATTCACTGGCTATTGTGAAGCAACTGTTTCCGTCCTTGTATTTGCCGAACTACCCACCGAAAATTTAAATTCCATAGAATTTAATTTTTATATATATTGGTATCCTCTGCTATTTAATACACAATGGAGTCACTGCCCTGACTGAATTACCCTTGATTCATCAAGCCATGACAAACTCTGCGAACTTTTATTTAGATTGATTTTTACAAGGTATTTCTAACGGTTACCCATTTCCTTCAATTTCCCCTACTGAAAGGTAGTGTAAGGATACGGCAATGGCGCCATACTGTGAATATTTACAATACAACTCATTTTGTACGCAAAACTCTCCAATGCATCAACCATCCCAAGTCTACCATCATAATAACATATCATTATACATATAACATAAAAAAATACACAATATTTAGAATAATACCACACAGTGGTTCATAGTACTTATCATGGTGCCAATGGAACTCACTATAGATTTAAAATGCAATGTCTTTAACTTTACAGCTCCATACCAAACAAGAGAATTTGTAACATGTTAATGTGAAATTAATGAAAGATATATGTACAATATAAAATAAATCATTATCCTGAATTATTCACATAGAACTTTATACTTAAAAAATTATGCAAAAAAACATATGGCAAATATGAATCAGTGCTGTCCAGTAACCACATAAATTCTAACGTTAATGACCCTTCTCCTTAGAAAACATTTACATCGGGCTACAGGAGACTAACATCAATCAATGTCTTTAATATACACAAATCTTAAACTTAACAAAACTCATCCTAAAAAATTATGACTCCTAAGACAGATGCTGCATCAATCGCAACATTTGTACACACCTCGAAACTAGCAGCATTTGTTACTATAACCCATCAATTGAGAAATTGAGAATAGAACAGTATTCAAAACAAGACTGCAAACAAGAGTCAATACGCGACGGTAAGGTGCCTCTTCACAAACAAATTGGCTTCTCCCCCAGTCCATTCACTCAGAATGAAGTTAAGGACACGCATCTGCCTGCATCCAGCTCCACCCAAAAGACTACCTATAGGTACGGTTATTCCGAGAAGTTGCCGCAAACAGTGCAGACCAGCAGCCGTTGTCAGAAACACCTACCGTCCCAGCTGACATCTCGACAACCAAATCACACCACATTCTATGCGTCGGCTCATCATTTAAAAGTCATTTTTCATGGACCTTTTACTCATATTGACAGCTCAATCAAAGTCAAAACGAATAATCGAGATTACTTTTCGCTTTAAAACTATCACAATGTCTACAAACCATCAATAATGCAATGTTACCAATTTGTGATCCCAAATATACTAAACAATCCTTGTACCAAGCTGGAAAAAAATTACCAGTATCGAAATTTAGGATTAATGGTATTGCCTCAGGCTTCGGACATTGTAGATTCCCACCTCAACATCGCCATCTACCATCAAATACGCATTTCCGACTGTAGTTTTTTTTTATACAGAAAAGCCATTTGAAAAAGTGGAAACACTTGACATATTTTTTTTTTCAACGCATCCGATTGCGGTTCACAGCGAACCAACAACAGATCGCCGGCATTAAAGACATGGGCTTCTTTGCCTATCTCCCTCTCCTGCCTCTTTCTCACCTTTTCCATACGAAATTGCTTCACTTGAGCTAACCTCTCACATGGGTCAGTGCTCGCCCCTGGTTCTAGGCACCCCACTAGCTGGTAGACCAGCGTGTTCACGGAAGTGCCGAAATGGTGTTTCACCGGCTTGTACAGTGCTACGATTAATGCGGAAATTAAAGAAATTTTCTATTTTTGGCAGATGCTTCACCCAGGCCGCGTGATTTTCGCCAACCAACATCCGGAAATAAGCCCCCAGCTGGTGATTGTAACTCTCAACAATGTTGCTCTGCGGGTTTCTGATAGAGCGGAAAATGGTCTTTATCCCTGCCTGTGACAGGCCGTCTCGCCATCTCCGGCTAGTGAAAATCGTCGTATAAACACTGAGTAAGCGCTTTGGACTGCCGAACTCGGGCATTTAATTATGCAGAATGATCCAGAGGTACAACTTCGTCGTTATGGTATTAGTAGCATACAACCGGACCAGCTTGGTAAGGGCGTCGACAACCCCTAGGATATACTGTCTGCCAAATCCAACCCGCGGAGGCAGGACGAAAAAATCCAGGCATACCAACTCATTATGCGCATTCAGGGTTATTGTACTGAGCTCTTCTGCATAACGTCTATTAGGATTTTTTTACCTGTTGGCATAGATCACATTCTCGAATCCACTTCCCACACCGGCTCCAAGGCTGTAAAAATCAAAGCTTCCAATTTGACCATGGCAAAACTCATCGAATGGAACGAGGGGATAAAGGATTCGTGTAAGCATCAGTACGACGATTTATTTCTCTAATCCTGTCTCTCCTGTCATTGGTTTCAAATATTTACTCTCACTCGTAATTTTTGCCAATAAGTTCAAACCTACGTCGTCTGACTGCACCAGCACCAATGTATGTATCAATGCTGTCGAAAGAACTATGACAAGCTCACAAATTGAGTGGCTCTTTTCTGTACTTTGTATAAAAAGTCGATCTCTCCCCTTGCGACACATCACACCAGCAGCCCCCGATGAAAGTGGGGTTTTTGTATTCTACCTCCTTTTGTTCGTGCGCTAAAGTAATCCCAAATTGGCAGTATTTTCCTAATCAGTAACAGGTATCCCAGGTAACTAAGTGTTCAGTTAAGGGGGTTTTACTGCACTTTTCCGAGAAATTTCTGCTAAAGTTTTTTTTCAGCCCATCGGAAACCAGGAGAGTTCTCCATTGGGTTGAAATTTCCCCATCTGTCGCCAGCCTTCGGATTCAGAAACAAGTATGTCATTGGTTTGTAATTGCATGCTTCGTTCAAATAACCAGCGCTCACGATAAAATAATCATACCACCCTTAGCTAACTGATAGATTCATGGTCATCAAACAGACATCATAACCCGCGAGCCATGCCTGTGCAAACTCGTCCACGCATATTGAGGTTCTGCTGCCACCTGGCGGCCGCCATTGGTTACCCCATCACCTGTGACGTCACATTACGGTAAATGGCCCAACGTCGGCTTCCCCTTACTACTTCTATGGAATCTGCTGATAAGATCAGCAAATGGTTCCGGGATTTTAGCATCGCATACTATAAGCTCATTCATTGCGACGAGGCAAATTCGTGCGGTTCCATCTCTTTTGACAGCAACCGAAGTGGGGTTTACATATGTAGAAGGGACCTTCGAAATGCATCACGCGCAGAATATTTCTCATGGCCTCTCTATGCTTTGCGGATACTGGGTAGCTATGGGCTTGGAAAGGACTCCTACCAGGGGCGTAGCTACTATGGGGCTAGGCGGTGCAGTGCATCGGGGCCCCTACGCTCAGGGGACCCCCAAGCATATCTCAGGGAGCCCCAAGTGCACCTCTGGCGGCCCCAAAAGCGCAGTTCAGATGGCCCACGGGCCTTCACGGCAAACTGGCAACTTTTTTTTTTAGCTCTACCGTCGTCTGAGGGGGCCCCTGAGACAGAGGGAGCCCCGCATTAAGGGCCCTCACTGCTCAAGGGGGCCCCCAAGCACAGCTCAGTAGCCCTCCAGTCTCAGTAACATAAAGCAAAAAAAGGTCGCCCATCTGGCCTGAGGGCCCAAAATAAATTTTTGCACCGGGGCCCTTGTTGACCCAGCTACGCCACTGACTCCTACTATCCAACCCGAAATCGTGTGATCTATCCTGGGCGGTAAGAAAATAGGGCGAGGTTTCTGCGAAGCATTTCCGTCAGCATGTCCCATGTTGCG
>JARYHS010013630.1:297277918-297326843 GCA_031002005.1 Vandiemenella viatica
GGACGAAAGGAACTTAACACGCTAATAGAAAGTGTTCTAAAAGAGAAAAAGCAACTGAGTCAAAGACATAGAAGAAATAAACTAGCTGCAAATGTTTCTCGTATTTTTCTCCTGCTGCATTTCAGGTGGCATTAAAAGAAAGTACTTGCAACATGGGACAAAAGAGTCATAGAACTTTCTAGATTTTCATAGACAAACAAAAAACAGAAACGAATGACACTTGGGAAGAAAATTCCTAAACCTGTGATAAGTCGGGCAACAGACCAGATTTTGTGTGAAATGTCTGCAGCATCTACCATGTTCTGTAAAATACAACTGGAGTAATGTTATGTCGGTACATGCGATTTATTTCAAAACGAGTTATTGCGCCCTACTAATGATAGACATGACAAACCTGCGAAATTTAGAGTATCTCAAAAATTAATAAACGGGTTTGAAAGAAACTGTACGTAATGACAGCTTGTTTGATGTGTAAGGATATACGATACATTTTATCCAGGTGAGTTACAAAGTTCCCGATGATGCAGAACTCAAAATATTAAATTTTAGATTTTTTTTGTCTATTGGCGCATAGCGGAAAAACTAATAAACGAATTTAAACCAAACTGGACATGTCATCAGTTAAACAGTAGGAATCCTGATTACTGCCATATTTCATCCATAACACCGAGGCCAATACAGAAAATTTCAGAATTTTTTCTTTACGTGTGTAAACGAATCAAGCAAAAACCAACCATTTCAACAGAACTGTACGTAATAGCAGCTTATGTCACGTTAGTGATAGCTTACATTATGTTTCAAAGTGACAGCGACACGCTGTGAAATAAACAACGGTCCGCTAATTTAATTGTTCCGTGATAGAATGTATCCATTTAATATTTTTTGGTGCAAGTATTATTGCAGTAGAAATATTTACCACGATTAGCTCTATAAATGCGGTAGCGGTGTGATTAAATCGTACGAACTAGAACAGATCGACTTTACAATTCAATTAGAGACTTTATTTCATAGATTGCATACACACAAATAAAGCAATCTGTTCATACATAAGCCAAGCAGCGTCAATTCAAATATCGCTTCACGTAAGCAATGGAAACAACACTGAAGTGTGCCAATTGCGTAATCAAAAATCATAACATCTTCCGAATTAGTTGTAGATTGAAGGATGGTAGTAAAAACGATACGCTGGAACATGTTTAAACAATTTGCATACTACCAAAACTTAGGAGGATAGCCGTTTAAAAAAGAAAAATATGGCAGCTCTTCTACTTTCTCCTGCCCATCTAATATTTTCACAGAAATGCCAAAAACAATGAAGTACCACTTGACTACAGAAGAAACAAAAAATACAAAAGAATTAACTGCAGTTAACTGCAGCTGCAAGTTTCTCATCACTACTTTTTTTTTTATCTCATCTGTCTCTCGACTAGTTTGATATAATCCCTCATCCCTTCCTATCTTGCGCTAACGTTATCATCTCAATATACCCCTTAAAACCTACATCTTCAAAGGGGGCCCGTCGGCCATATTGCCTAGCAAAATAGAATTAAAACGCAAGTGTTAAATTCTACACCTATGATTCTAAACATTTTTGCATTAAAATTTTCTGATTTTATACAAAAAACCGAAGTTAATGTACAAAAAGTTGTTGGGTGGGGCTTAGGGGAGGCCTAACAATACTTACCCCGGGACCTAGAATCCTGGCACCGATCTTGTCTTCAATTATCTGAAGCAGCCGTCAAAATCAGCATTTGCTGAACATTTTCTAGAGACACGGCATACTATTAAATATGAGGACACCAAAGTTCTGAGAAACAAATCTCACTTTTGGGACTGTTTATACAAGGAAGCCCTTGAGATCCGGCTACGGAGTAATCTCATATAAAAAGATAACGGATTCCAACTAAGCCAAGTTTGACCAACTGACATTGACACTCCAACATTGACTTTTGGACAAAGACAAATAATATTGACAAATCTACTATTGTGGCAGTCTTCCTCCTCTCTATCCCCCCCCCCAACCATCCATCACATATAATCGCTAATCCCATCCCATCCCATCCTATCCCAAAAACCAGAGATGCGTGAGATGCCTCTATCTGTCGGAGGGGGGGGGGGGGGCTGGTTGGTGATGCCGTGGATGAATACCGGCAAACCCTGGAGCCCGGATTCCGACATTCTGAGCCCGCTGGTCAAATGAATTATTGCTCGCGAATTAAAAGTAAAACAAATTAAGCAAAAGGACGGAAGGGCAGGGAATGCCCAAAGCGTCCAGTGTCGCCACGGCCCGCCGTGGTGGCACAAACTTCCAGTCGACGACGACGAACCGGCCCAGCAGTCGCGTCCTGGACTGCGTTCCTCACGCCGGCCAGCAGACGCAACCTGAAGATGATGGCACGTTACGCCGTCGAAAATTCGTTCATCCACGATCAATTGATCCAGCCGCATGCCCGAGAGATCTTCAAGCTTCAATTATCTACTTCATGTTTTCTAATCTTCGTCTACATCTATAGTTCTTACCTTCGACTGTTCCCTCAACTAGAAAATTAACCAATGCCGCATGTCCCATAATGTAACCCACTATCTGTCTCTTCTTTCTGTAAGATTCTTCCACAGGCTTCTTTATGTATATTATATAATCAGGGCATTTGCATTTAGTGCTCAGTACTGTAATGATCTAAACGCATATCTCACATCTGGTAGTCCAGGCGGTAGTCACGTGGTATATTTCAAGTTTAGGTAGTGGACACCGCTCCACGGCTCTCAAATTCTGCGCCACGATGCTAACGCTAACGTTCAGTTCCATGCAAATTTAATGAAGGTAAACTATGCAGCAATGCACTCTGCATTAATAAAATGGTAGCCTATTATTATATAGCAAAGTAACTGCAAAATAAAAAGTGTACTTGTTTCGTAACTGTAAAGTACATGTAACTGTTTTAGCATTTTACCTTTAAATACAATATATAGTCAATATTGGGTCAAAATTTTGAGTTACTAGGTAATAGCGTTTTCGAGATAGTGCTGATAAAAGAATGGTCCAAACGTTACGACTAACGCCTCAGTTTAATAGTTACAGACACACTAGGATCGAAAAAAACTTTCGATTCCTGTATTTCCTTATAGCCTGGATAGCATAATCTTATTTCCTACAGGAAAGTCCTTTTCATTGAGGAGACAAACAGGAGTGAAGATTCAATCGTCCTAAATGGCTAATATGGCAAGGCCATGTTGCCTACATCGCAAACATATCAATCCCACTGGCATCATGATCTAAAGGGAAACGGCGTAAAGATCACGTCGATTAAAAAGGCACAGATTTCGAATTTGAAAATATATTTCAGAGAACTTTTCAGCAAATGGAAGGATGGCACAAGTACAGTAGAGCCAAGGTGGGAAGAGTTCAAAGAGATAATAAGAAAGGCGGAAGAAAAATTTATTCCAAAACAGAAAATAAAAAGAAGTAGAGAACCTGTGTACTGTAACAGAAAGGTGAGGAGGTTAAAGAGGTTGGCAAGATGAGACATCAGGGTCGTAGGGAATATTTAAAAAAATAAATAAACAAGGACTTAATAATAGCTAAGAAGGTGGCTAAAATGGATTTATGAAGAGTATTATAAATGAATGCAATGTTTCTTGGCGTCGTTTATTTATAAATGTTTCTCAGGAAACAAACCGAGTAATATTATTATTGATGCACAATATTTCCACGACATAAAACTCTGTCACTATCTTCAGGTGCAGTTATAAGCCTTGAAGTCTTCCTTGACTTCAAGGCTTATAACTGCATCTGAATATGGCGACGGAGTTTTATGTCGTCGAAATATTGTGCATCAATAATAATATTACTCGGTTTGTTTCCCGAGAAACATTTATAAATAAGTATCATAAATGTCAGTGCAAGGGGACCATTGACTGATTCATCTAGAAATTTTTATAACTATGTTAGAAAACTGAGAGGAAAGGAGGGTATTGAGATGCTTTTAGATAAGTATGGACAAGAAGTTACGGAGGATTTGAAAAAGGCAGAGATTTTAAGTAACTAGTTCAGAAAGAGCATTAGGGACAATGAATCAGAAATAGGTGGTTGTGAATCGGATAACGAGCTCAACAAAACAATGAAAAGACCATAAAATTTGAAATTCATCCTTAGGAACCATGAAGGAACTAAGAAAGCTGAGAAAAACATAAAGGGGCTGGTGTAGATAATATTACTACAGATATCTTAAAGACAGAAGGATGTGAAATCTTGAAATATTATTTAAATTGAGTCTGGATACTTGCTGCTTACCAGAGGATAGGAAAAGTGCTATAGTAGTGCCGGTACATAAATGAGGGGTGAGAAATAGAGTCAAAAACTATAGGCCAATTAGCTTGAGATCAGTGGTAGGTAAATTAATGGACAGATTGATATCCAACCACATCAGAAATATATGTGAGGAGCGTAAGTGGTTTTCAAGTAGGAAACATGGCTTTAGGCAAGGATATTCATGTGAATCTCAGTTGGTGGGATATATGAAAGATATTTGAAAGGTAGAAAACAGAAAGTTAGTGTAGGAAATGCGTTATCAAAAGAAGTGGAAGTAAAAATGGGAGTGCCACAGGGTAACGTATTGGGACCATTGCTATTATTATTCTAATGAATAATTGCGTTGATTGTTTACTATCAAAAATTAGATTGTTTGCAGATGACATAATGCTATATAAGAGGATCAAAAGGATTGAGGATTGTAAACAGTTGCAGGGTGATCTGGACAGGATATCTAGTTGGGTTGGTAAATATGGGATGAAGATAAATGGAAAGAAGAGTCAGCTTATTAGATACACAAATAAAAAACTAAAGGTTTATTATGATTATAAGGTGGGGAAAGAATTGCTTATTGAAGACTTGAAACATGAATATCTTGGCTTTACATTTGATAACAAGCTTAACTGGGCAGGACACATTGGACAGGCAGTAGGAAAAGGTATCAAAATACTGCATTTGTTCAAGAGAGTGATGAGGGGATGTACGAGAGAAGTAAAAGAAATGGGTTACAAAACTTTGGTCAGACCATTGCTTGAATATGGTATTGTAGTATGTGGTCCACATTACGACTATCAAATACACGAGTTGGAGAAGGTGCAAAGAAGGGCAGCTAGATTTGTTTCTGGAAATTATCGCAGAACGCAATCATTAACAGGTATGTTAAAAGAGCTGGAATGGGACTCATTGGAAGACAGGAGGAGGATGAGAGGGTAATATGGGCAGACGTTGGCGTAGCCAACGATCTGTCCCTTATTGTAAGTAACGAAGCTAGCAATGTGGCTAAAGTTTTAAAATTCTGTGTATTGGGCGGTCTTATCCCAAAATTTTTGGGAAGACCGGCCTAATCTTTTAAGGTGGATGATTGGCCATTTTACAGCCACTCATCCATGCACATTATTTTTGTTTTGTTTTGTTCTGTTTGTATTCGGTTTGCTGTTAGTTTTAAACTTTTATGTCTGGTTGGCCTCTTTACAGCCAGCCAGCTCTGGGCTGTGGATTTCCTATTTTAATGGCCCTTTTACAGCCAACATTTCAGCATTGGACTTGCGGTCCTTGTGTGCCGACCCCTCTACAGTCGGCCATACGGACGGAAATATTTAGATTTTAAGCCACATTGCTAAGCCGGTCGTTGTTAGGGCGCTAATGACCCCGCCGTCGACGCGCCCTTAAACCCCAACAACAACAACAACAACAACAACAACAACAACAACAACAACAACAACAACAACAACAAGAAGAGGGTCATGGGAGTGTACAGGGTGTATATTGGCGATGAGGCATGGAAAAATACTAGTGTAAGAATTGAAAGTAATGCATCGAAAGGAATAGATGACCATGGCCACAAGCTGGCACTCGATTTCAGGCACAAGGGTGTAGGAAGATTCTCTATTTTAGGTAAGGGTTTCAGGGATTGGAATAAGTTACCAAGAGAAATGATGAATAATTTGCCAAAAACTTTGAGAGGATTTAAAGTTAGAATTTGTAAAGGGCAAATGTAGGTGGGTGTAGAAAAGGGGGAGGATGAATGTTTAATGAAATTGCCACCGGAGCATGCGCTCCATTGCAATTTAATTAAATACTATTATTAATAGTACTGTTTCTGGTACGCGTGTTTCGCCGGCTGTAACAGTGACCATTCATTTAGCTGTTCAAATGTTGACCGCGCCCCACTGCGACACCGCAAACATTTACCAATATTTTGCGTGACCGCCACTTAGAGGAGCTTGTTTAAATAACATCGAGCCCGCCACAATTTAAACATTGTTACTCTCACAATTACCACATGAAAAAGCCAGCACTAAACACTATACCAAAAATGTGTGGGTCTGTCGTAGGCTTGAAAGATCCAGACGGAGAGATACAATAAAAAAATCAGTTTTTTTAATATATCTCGTATCGTAAATGCTTTTAATACACTTCCTCATGTCTATCGGCCATTAAAGGACATTTACAAAAACATTTTTGCGTCTAAGATCATAAATAACTTGTGTACATAAATATTTTCTTCCTAACGTCAGTTATTGCTGTATCTCACCCACAGAAGAAACCTAACGGACGCATTAAGTATGTTGTCACAAATTATTAGAATTGAGGAATCTACAACATACTTTAGTAAGCTCACTCACTCACCTCGATAGTTATTGGGTGGAGAACTATGACGTCACGAGCCGGCCTTCGCTCGCAAACTAATAGGCACCTGTGTTATTAGAAATCAGATGTTACGTGCTCAATTTAATACCTAAGCAACTGCTGTGGAATTAACCGTCAGAATACATTCATTAAGTTTTTCGTAGAATCTCATTTTGAGAAAAAATATGGTACAACTTTACTGCTGAAAAAACGTGTATCTAAATTTTCCGTAACTTGTCGCTAATGAGCCTTAGTTGTAACAATGAATGCCAATTGTCATTGTGGTTGAGGCTAAATTTCGATTTAATTAAAAGTTCCGGTAATGTAGCTGCTTGACCAAGTTTTATATATTACGATTTATTTGCTTTTACGTATTTTTCTGACCACTTTCGTTAATGGTCTTTGTTCGTATTCCCTGTACGTGAGATTTTAGGTTATTTAAAGTGAACATCAGACTTCTGATATGTTACCTAAACGAGTATTCTGGCAATTCATTTCTTAGGAATTGTTTAATTATTTAATAATCTGTATTAAGTTCTCTGATCAAAGAATACATTATTAATGTTTGGCCAGCCTCAATCAAGAACAACACTGTGCTTTCGAAGCAATAGCGCATTCCCTTTGAATTAAACAAAAATTCTTCAAATTTTTCAGAGTAAACCGTTAGATTCAAATACAAGTCCTGTTTGTATTTCAGCCAGTTCGAATCTAGTAACCACGACCCTTGAAACATTTATACGATAGCGCGATCGTCTCTGTCCGTATTTAATACGTCTATTATTACTTTAAGTTCTTCAAGCTCAAGAGATTTTATTCATATTTTGTACAGTAAACCCTTAAGGTGAAACACAGTCAAGTTCGTATTTGACCATACGAGGTCAATCTGTCTTAACCTTTGACCCTAAAACCGGGAACTAGTCTAGATCTGCGACCATACATAAGAAACGGTCGCGGTATTATACTAGTTAAACGATAGTGATGCTTCCCTAATGACTCACTACACATTATGCCATTATTAAATAAAGCGACTTCCCTTTATGTAACGTAGTAGACTATTATAAAACATGTTCCACTAATCATGACTCATTAAGTTCTGCACGTGGTGCGCTGACTGTTGATCAAAAAGGTCACCAGATAGCTTAAATAAATGCCTACGGTTTTATTTGCCGCGAGTCTCAGATGTTTCAGGGCTTCAAATTGAGGCGGAATCCGCCTCTGTCGTCGCTGGTCTAACCTGCAACGACAATTTTCTTCTTCTTAGTGTTTTACGCCTCAAGGCTTGCCAACCATAGTTTGCATACCTCTCAAACGGGCGTTAACTGTCTGTAGGTACAAGTATTCTATCTGCAGAAATAACTCGTAGGCGCCGCCATGTTTATTATCATTCTACAAATTTATCGTAAGTCAGAAAACAAACAAGGTGGGATCTAAATGTCGCTGTTCTTCTTCTTGCTACTTTTTTTCAAAACACTGCGCCTTCATTGTATTCTCGGAGGCCATAATTGAATATTATTGTGCAGATACGGTTTACGTATTGGGGGAGAGGAATAAACGTTGGGTGGGGTGGGGTAGGGTGGGGGGGGGGGAAGGGAGTGTATCTCTGCACAGTGACACCTTGTTACTTCTGCTCTTTGAGACTCTCCTTCTTATGCGATTTAAGCCCCTCCAAATAATATATGGCATTCATTAGTTTTCAATACATTTGTGAAGCTTGAGAGTAAATGTATGTAGTCACATTTTTAAGTATATTCTCTGGCTGTAATCTATTTTATTTAATTGATAGACCTAACATTCTTCAGTATGAATCCTACACTTGAACGTTAGTAAAGGAGAGAACGAGAAATTAAATTTCCATGGTACAAATGAAGTAACGCGATTGACTGTATTACGAAACTTATTAATACTGCTGGGTTGAGCTGAGCAATTTCCTGACATTTCCTCTTACCTACACCTTATTGCTGTGACTTTAGTTGTGTGTGTGTACTCTGGACAGAGTTCTTTTTAGCACCACCATTATATGTCTCTGGAATGTTAACATAAAGTGAAAAATCTAACTAAATTAAAAACAGCACTACAGGCTGTGGAACTGTTACAATGCGTGTGCACAATCCATCTACTTTGTTAGTAAAAGAAGTTATTAAAGAAATAAAACATCAGTGGAGGAAAATCAAGCATTACGTTTTGCGGGCAACAGGACAAAGGGATTTGGAGAGACGAACGAGAAGAAATCGAACACCGTAAAATGCAGTAAGTAGCAGACCATTAATCCGGAGAATTGCAAAGACTTTCGACACAAAGTTCGAAAGAATAGTTGATTAATGGTCAGGAGGAGGTAAAGTTTAGGTCGGACCCGAGATAAAGACGAAAATTTATTTTTTACGGCAAGGCTGGCATTATAGTAGTGTAATGCTTCGTTGTCAGCTGTTACCAGTCACCAGGGTCACAATAAGGTTAAAATATTTAACTTCAGGATAACTGATGTACTTTCTCTATATAAATCAACATATGCCAAATATAGAAATAAATATCAGTATGCGTTCCACTGATAACTTCTTTACAACGTCATTAGAACATTATTAATGACGTCGTCACATATTCCATGTCTTACCCATGGCAGAATAATAAGTAGAATCAAATGTCAATGTCTGGTGTAGAAAGTGCCTATTTTCGTAAAATCAGAATACTAAAACGACGTACAATCGGGTTGGGCAGTTGTGACAATGTTATTGGTCTCCTACCGACAGTCAATATCAACGAATAACTGCTTCCTGCAGACCTGTTCGGCTTCGTATGGTCCGGAAGTCGTACAGCGTTCATTGTGTACAGGTGCTACCTGGGTTGGTGTGCAAGCCATATTGTTCGAACTAGGCGTTATTGGGTTTGATGCCAAGTGCACCCATCGTGAATGTGAGATTCCCCGAGATAACTCCAGGGAATGTCAGAATTGTTCCCTCATAAAGAACATGGCCGATTTCGTATTATACCGAGCGCACAATCCTCTCTTTCGTCATTAATGACCTCGTCGCTGACCTAATCGTAAAACGCCCCACCCAAAAGAGAAAATCTCACATCCCTCTTTACTCATGAGAACAGTTCGTCACTTTCCAGCGGATCTTCCAAGAAATAAAAAGGTGCTAGTAAAAACAGCAGAATTTATTACAAACTAGTGTAAACCCGTGACCGTTTTTGCGTATCGTCACGGGTCTAGAATAGTTCCAGTTTTTACGATGAAAGATTATGACAGGTTGACCTGATTTAACCAAATATAAATTTGACCTGTGTTTCAGGGTTAATAAAATTTCTCAGCTTTAACAACTCAGAAGCATTAACACAGGTAGGTATTAAACACGAACAGGGACGATAGCGCAATCGTATAATTGCTTAAATAAAAACTTGTATTTGACCCTAAAATTCACTCTGCAAAATTTTAAATAGTTCGTTTTTGCGTCGAAAGCATTACGTTGTTTTTTTATTGTGACTGGGAAAACACTCATAATGTAATCGTTGGTCATAGTATCTGCAACGGCCAGAGAACCTAATACACATTCCATATTATTAAACAGCTGAGCAACTCCGAAGAAATGAATTGCCTGATTAGTTGATTCGGTAACATATTTGGTCTGATGTCCACTTAAAATAACCTAATAACTCACGTACAGCGAACATGAACAAAGACCATTAACGAAAGTGGTCAGTAAAATCCCTAAAAAGCAAATAAACCGTAATGCATAAACATTGGTCAAGCAACAACATTAGTGAACGTTTTAATTAAACTGAAATTTATCCTAAGCCGGAATGACAATTGGCATTCGTGGTTACAGTAGAGACCATGAGTAATTTAATTTTCTTTAAGTTTTTTCAAATTGCTTTCATTAGCAACATTTTACTGAAAAGCAGATCCACATTTTTTCAGACGTAATGTTTATCGATATTTTTTTAACTATGAAATGCTACGAAAAGCAAAGTTAATGAACGTATTACGGCAATTAATTTGGTGGCAGTTGCTTAGCTATTAAATTGTGGACTTAACCACTAATTTCTTCTAATGGTATCTCTGGTCGCTGATTTACCAGCGAAGGATGACACGTGACACCGTCCTCCAGCCAATAGCTATCGAGGTGAGTGAAGAGAGAGCATAGGAAATTATATAGTAGATAAAATAAGGGTATTGTTTCTCTTTCTTTGAGGTAATTTTGTAAGGTCTTACAAAGTTTCGATTTGCCGCGAATTTCGGGTCTCTCGTGACCGAAACTACAGTGTGAAGTGAAATCGGCGCATGGACCGTCCTAGCGTATGTAATGACACTGGATAAGTGTGACTCGAACCTCAGTTCCGTACTATAATTTTGCGCCACATACATTGCATGTGGTAAGTTATAAGGCAGTCACTTGGCACAAAGAAACAATATGCGAAACGCTTGCAGCTGAGATAGGGGACTCCGAACCTCGAATCTCCGGTGCGCGAGCTGCTAATTCTGTCGTTCAGTTACAGTCAAATTTTCTGGAGGTGTTTTTAAAATTCAATATATTATGAACTTAAAGTACTTACACCTACAACGCAATTGTAACTGCGAAACGTTCTGTAAATTTAACACTTTAAAAAAAATGAGTTGGGTTTACTATTAATAAACTACAGTGAAGGAGTATGCAGGTTTTAAAACTCTTGTCTCTCTATCCGTCTGTAAGTTTGGATAAATAGTATTCAGTTAATTCTTAGCCCGTAACCCCTCGAGTATAAAAGTGTATGTTTCATTTTGATGTCACCTCACAAAGCTGGGAAGTTTAAGACAATTTCTGGTTGAACACCATTCACGCAACAACTACTCTTCGGATTTTGTGGAGTATGATTAATGAAAAGCTCGTTGTCCCACGAGTAGAATAAGAATTTTTTATTTTGATGTAACGTTGAAAAGCTAATGATTAAATATAAAAGTGTTCAGAAATGAGTATCCATTTACTTCGGATAGTCCAAATGTTTGTCTTGATTTCTGCGCACCAGCGCCATAACGTTATTCACAGGAATGATGTTACAGCTTGCTGCAGCATCCTCTTCAGAGAAAAAAAATTATGGTAAATGAACCACAGGAGCAATGAATCGTAAAGTTCTTTACCAGTTTGGTATAATAACTCCGTGAGGTCGTAATGACCTGATGACAGGGTTGTTATCGGCTGCGCATTCCGCCTTAAGCTAACGCCAAAGTCCTACCGGGTACAGGGGACGTACAATTTAAGGTGGAATCCGAATCACGGAAACGTTCTGGCGTACTTCACATTACACAGAAAGCTGTGCCAGAGGTGAAGGTTGGGTTAAGAGCCAGCGAAAATCACCGCCGAGACAGGGATTCGAGCCGGAGACCTTTCAATCCCCAGTGAGACACCGTAACCACTGGGCCACCAGACCACTCAACCGTGTTGGTGTAAGAGAATGCTTTGTATTTTAACAGTAAACAAGAAATGAAACTGCAAGTAACTTAAAGTTACGTTACTCTACAACGAAATAAAAAAAAATTGATTTATTTTTCCTACAAGTTATAAATTATATTAGATATAAGTGTTTCGTACTAGAGCCTATTTGTCGTTTAAGTATAATTAGTGGGGATAAGTCCTGTGCAAGCAAGCGCCTTACCGAGTGAGCTCAGACCATTGCTTGAATGTGGTAGTGTAGTATGGGACCCACATTTTGAATATCAAATACAGGAGTTGGAGAGGATGCAAAAAAGGGCGGCTAGTTTTGTTTCTTGAAATTATCGCAGAATGCAATCAGTAACAGATATGATAAAAGAGCTGGAAGACAGGAGGAAGATGAAGAGGCTCATGGGAGTGTATAGGGCGTATATTGGTGATGAGGCATGGAAACAATTTAAAGTAGTGCATGGAAGGTAAAAGATGACCATGACCACAAGCTGGCACTCGATTTGAGGCACAAGGGTGTAAGAAGATTCTCTATTTTAGGTAAGGGCATCAGGGATTTGTATAAGTTACCAAGAGAAATAATGAATAATTTACGAAAGACGTTTAAAGAATTCAAAGTTAAAATTTGTAGAGGGAAAATGTAGGTGGGAGAAGGAAAGGGGGAAAATGGGTGTGTAGGGAAATTGACACCGGAGCGTGCGCTCCATCGCAATTTAATTAAACATTATATTATTATTGCCAAACTCCAATTCTTTTTGAGCCTTCCTTGCTCTGATAACGGCGGACCAGTAGAAAAATGAATTATTTAGCAATAAAAAAGACAAACGCATGTTATGAGCAATTTCCTTCAGAAGTAAAATGTACGTAGAAAGTTCTTTATTTCAACAGAAATTGAATGCCTCTTTTTTTCGGTCCAACTGAACCCTTAAAAAAATTAAAAAATCAAATAGGATGCGCCCCTTGGATGAAGCGAATATCTTGACTGGAGATGAAAGTAACTGAGGTACTACACTCCAGCACCTTTTGAACTAAATAAATCATCAAAGGCCAAATGCCGAGTGGGACATGATGAAACAATTTCCATTTTCCGAGCATCCTGCCTCAGAATTCATATGGCCACAGTTTTTCCAAATGATTTATTGCTAGCTTTGTTTCGATAGCTTCAATATTACTTCACAGCCTAAATGATAAATAATAGGTACTAAAATTACAGTAATGAAGTATTAATCATTTCTGCTACCAAATTATGTATTCTCCGTCTAATTTTCACTACCCATTCTAAATGGTACTTCATCAGTAACTTACTGTCGCTTCGGCAAAGTCATCACAAGGTCACTGTATCGCGGGGATTAATGATTCTTCCATATAACTGTATACTTTAGATTATTGGTTCCAAATATTTCTTGCGCTACTTCTCACCCTTTCCATAAATAAATAAATAAATAAAACACTCCTCATTCCATTTTGAGAAAAAAACATTGACTTTCCTCCATGCAACAAATAATGTCACCCATAGTGCTCCAAAGCTTTTGCTCGTAATCTAGTTTTTAAAACAGATTCAATGACGTCAGTCTTAAGTGAAGCGTTAAAATATTGTACATAGAAAAACAACACAGATTTCTAAAATTACTTTTTAAAAAGATTAACAATATTGGTTTATTTTCCACAGTTTGATTTAAAAAATGCAAATTATGGAAACAAATACTAAACAAAGTGCTGATGACACTAATTTTTCGATACTTGGTGCCTTATTTGTCATCAGCAGTCTTAAATCACCCGTTCACTATTCACAATCTATTTGTTTTCGTAGCTAATAAGTTGCTCATTACGCTATATCCTCTTTTGGCTACAGATGATCCTACGAATGCAATGAAAAACTTCTCTGATGCAATCTTAAAGCCGGATATAATGGTAATGGAAAACTGGAGGGGGCGGGGGTTGTTGATCCTCAACGCTCCCTTAATTTGCCTTGGACCACAACGTGTGACCATTAGTGGTGGGTGAGTGGTAACGTTCTGGCCTCGCTTTCCGGAGGACACGGGTTCGAATTCCCGTCCGGGCATCCAGCTTTGGATTTTCCATGATTTCCCCAAATCACTCCAGTCGAATGCTGGGATGGCCAAATTCCTTCCCGTTCCTTGTCTCCAATCCCATCCCGCCTCTAATGAAAAACGTGTGGCCGGTACTGCACTTGTTGTGAACCACTGGTTGACGGTCCTACTTTCAAGCAGTAAGCCCAAAGAAATGTGGGCGAAAAAAGATCATAAATTTCTCCATTCTTTTACATGGAACCATCCTAGCGATTTCGGGAAACTGTGGAAAATCAATATATAAATGGCCGGATCGGCGATCGAACTCACGTTCTCCCGAATGGCAGACCGGAACATTAACCGCTCATGTACCATGCTCCGTGCTGACTATCTATGTAACACGGGAAGTAAAATATTTAATTGCAAATACAGTATCTGACGGATGTTTAACACCATCTAGAAGTCAGTTTTCTATGATTATCAGTAATCACGTCATACGAATCATTGAATTCGCTGCCATGAGCTGCGCCTGTTGGAAGTCGGCGCTAACGGACACTTCGCCGATGAACTCTTAATACCACAATGAAACCCATAAACAGAAACAGCTTCGTATGTAAAGGCATCGTAGGGACGCAGGTGAGTAGTGAGCTACGACTGGTCGACATCGAAGTCATTAGAGGCGGGAGAGGAGTGAGGACAAATAACAGAAAGGAATTCATGCATGGCTTTTTGAAGGAACCATCCCGGCATTCACCTAGAGTGATTTGGGAAACGATGGAAAACCGAAAGTGAGTGGCCCGATTGCGAGGCCAGAGCGTTAGCTTTCGCTCACCACGCCTGATGTTGAGTATTTAGTTAATACAGAAATTCCAACAAACACGTCTTTCAAATGACCTCGTATAATAACAGTGTAACAGTCCTGGCTAGATCGGGAACTTGATAGCGCGCGTTGTTGATTCTCTATCTACTTCACCACCTGGTCAGCACTTCACTTGAAACTGGCGACGGGGTTTTGATTGCTGAAACACATGTTTGCATGTCTAAACGCAAGTATATTCACTCAATTACCCGAGAATGTTATATTAATATCGAACGGCGAGAAATTCCATTGTTTGTCACTTTTTCTTTCTTCACACTGTGTTAAAATGAGCGTTTGGCGATATAGTTAAGTTTCCAACACATCGGTTGAGTTTACTGAAAGTGATAAATGCATTAGATCTCTAATCCCCAGATGTTTTGTGCATATATTGATCCTTACTGCATATTTATTGTCTTTACTAAATGTGATAAAAGCTCTAAAAGTAGAGTGTTTCCGATGTCTGTCTTTAGATGGTTAGCGTTGGGCTTAATATTTCTTTTTGCCCGTGAAAAAAAGAAGAAAAAAAAAAGCCGCCATGTTCGTTAGGTAGAGAGATCTCAATATTTTTTCTCGGTCTCATAAAAACCTTTTTTGCACCCTATAATCCGAAAGACGTAAGAGTTTTTAAGTAAACAGACTTTAAAATGAATAGTGGCAGTATTTCACAAATAACTGGAAAATTTTTTATGTCAAATAACAACTTGTTAGAGGAAAATAAATGACAAATTGTTTGATTGATCTCTGCGCTGTAAAATAAAATGCTTAATTACAGACTTCACTGAAATTCGATATAGCTAAAATAAGGAAACAAATCATACCGCTTAATAACAATTAATTATATATTGACTATACTGAACATAAAAATAGCTTGTAATTGTTTCCAGTCAGGTTTTAATGTTATATCAGAATAACTACGATGTGCTTGATTTTCTTAAAAATAATTACTGCTTTGTGAACAAAAATTTACAATGGATTCGCTAATTAGCAGACGGTATATTTATCGTATCATACGGCTATTTTTTTCACTAAGCTCAACTTCAAAAGATTTCCTTGGTATACTGCGGCGGTAACTGGATATTCCTGACCATAGGTTGTGGTTAATTAAGGTAAAAACTCTGGCGGATTGCGCGGCAAATTGAAATTCTGTCGCTAGAGGGCCGAATAACCGATCGGCATCTCCCTATGAATAATGCCGCTTGCATTAACTTGATTTGTTTGTACTCACTGTTGTTTAAGGGCGATATAAAAACAGGCCGTGGGAGTCTGCAGATGCGGGGCTCAGCGGTGGCAAGACCAACTTCTTTATCGCACGCGGTCTGTGGGCGCTCAGGAGCCGGCATCTAATTTAATTAGCAATTCACTGTGCTCCTCCAAGCCACATGAGAAACTCGGCCGACTTGGGATTAAGTCTCATTCCCTGTTAAATCTCAACTTGTTCCGGCCCAAGGGGATTAGTCAAGATGGCGAAGAGGAGAAATACGCTGCAGACATTCTATGATCCAGTTCAGTGCAGTACAAACTCTGTCCTCTCAGGCAATGAATATGCATGATTATAACAGCGCACTGTTTCCAATATTTACAACGTTCACCGTGTGGTCTGCTGAAATGACGCAGTTACCCCCTCCGTTTTCAATTTATGAAAAACTTCTGTGTCACTAATTTCGATTTGTCGTGTTGTTGAGTTGGGAACCGTGCAGACGTGTGCGATATTGCGCAGCATTATAAAAAAAAAATGGACCAAGAAACCGAACAACAAAAAACAACCAGGTGCGAGGAACACTACAGAGAAAGGCAGACGTCAACAGCGTTAGAGTGAGTTGTGGGGTATAAGTGGAGCCTCATTGCTAAATTTTAGCCGTAGAATTTATAGATCAGTAGATCGTTGCAAAAGCGATTAGCAATTTATTTATTTATTTACGTTTTTTGTGCTGGCGATCGATAAGAATCTAATAAGTCAGATGAATATAAAACTTTTCTTGTATTGGTGATTCATTTATAAGGAAGTATCTGTTCTTTAGAGCTACCAATTTTTCGATTCTCTGCCTACCTTTCGAGCTCGTTCAGAGCCTTAAATATTTATCTTTCTACCATTCCACCAGTTTGATTTTTTAAGCTCGTTATTGCAATTAGGAATCTACGGTTCAGTGAACGGGAATCTTGCAATAGGCGACTCGTGTCAAGATTACCACCAAACAGCGACCGCTCCACTGACTAAGAGACCAGGAAGTTGCCTCTCTCTTGTCCAGATTGAGTCTGGTTAGAGATGGCTAACGTTTACACCTGACATTCGAGAAGACGCGGGTTCCGATCCACATGCAGCCATTCAATTTCCTTCCCGTTCCCTGAGCCCTATCCCCTCCCACCTCTGATGACTTTGATGCCGACGATGCGCAAAGCCAAAGCACAAAAAAGCAGGCCATAATCGGAAGACGGAGGCATTATCTGGAGATTAATCAGTCAGACGGCAGCACAATCCAGTGCACAGAACGCACGTGGCATTGTCTTAAATATGAAGTGTTTTGAATAGTTGCAATAGCAACGAACACATTCCAAAAACTGGTTGTACCCATCCATTTTCTTTAACTTTATGAAATGACATCAATCCATGTCAATGACTGTAACGTGGGGTGGATGCAACATGGAGATGAAAAACGTTTATTCGTAGGTACTCACTTTAAAGAACGAAAGTTTACGCTCCAACAGGTAAGGTAAATCGACTGTCCGTGTGGGATACAAGTGGTTAGGGAAGACCGCCGATTGACTTTGGAAGAAACTGTCTGCACAGTTTCTTATTAACATCCGGGAAAGGCTACCTTCAAGTCAATAGATGTGTTTCAGGTGCTACCTACCCATTAGATCTGCACATTGCATTTTTTTTTTTCAACGATTGAAAGAAAAATTGAATATTTTGTGAGAAAAACGGAACTGATAAACGTTCACTGAGCAAGTATGATACTAGTATGATATTAGAAAAAGGCTACAATATTATCTCCGCAATGCAATATTACGAAAACTGTCGTTTATTTTACGAAACAGTTCCAATTATCAGTATGCATGTACATACGAAATGGATTATATGAGGGGGGGGAAGTAAGCTGAACTATTCATATAGTCTTCCTTAATGTTCATATTTTTCAACTGCTTCCTCCCGAGCCAGTTCGGCATTATTCAACTAGTATAATTTTCTCTCATTTTGACGGCGAGTAGCTATAAACTTCGATAACTGTTCATTTTATTTCACATCCTTCAACTTAATTATGCACTTTAATACTCTAAATGGATCATGGGTTCCTTTCCATTCCTCAGAACAGTGTAATCTTAAGAGGAAAATTAAATACTACTGTATCGGGAAGTAACATAAGGGCGATACAGCTAGTAACAAATGGAACACTTTTTTAGCAAAGAATAGTTGAGAGTTACGAGCATAATTATTAATTCCGTGCTCTTCTGGTTGCTTAAGCTACAGTTGTACTAATAAATATGATATTCAGCAAATATGCAAATTTTTATGGCTTTACGCCTCATTGACGTCAAGGTGATTAGAGCCGGGGTGTGATTTGGGACAAGGAAGGGGAAGGAGTTCGGCAATGGACTCTTGAAGGAAGCGTCCAGGCATTTTCGTGGAGTGATTTGGGGAAACCATGGACCCAAATCTGAAAGACCGGACGGAGATTCGAACCTGCGTCCTCCCGCATGCGAGGACAGAACGTTAACCCTCACTCACCACGCTCGATACAATTGCGGAGATCATGGTAGTAATGGAAGTTGCATAAACGTACGTTATAGTCACATTCCAGTAGACTGAAATGATTTGTGCTTAGTACAATAAATCATGCCAACGAGGGCCAAACCAATTATAATATAATTCACTAGTTGTTATTATGTTGACCATTATAGTTTCTGTCACGGGATCCAACTGTAAAGACTATCAGTGGTTGGAACCCATAATGGCTAATGTTCCGTCTGCTCAGAGATCTTGAATTAGAATATGAAATGCTTTTTATCTTCCATACTTCTAACAACGTTAGTAATCTTCCATAGTATTTCCTCTGACTTTACAACCAACAACCCCCCTCTCGGAGACTACTTAATTCAGACAGATACACAGTAAATTATTCTTCGTAATAATTTACTTATTCAATATTTATAGTGAGGAGAAAGAAAACAGGAGATAAAATTTGGCGATGCCGTTTTGAAGGAGCCATACCCGCGTGGAATGAGTTGGGGATAAATGGAAAACGGGACGACCGTCCACTGGCCTCCCACGCTGCTGGTTGGTGCCCGCCTCAACCACACTTGCGCTTCTATTTTATGACTCAAAAATTGCTTTCTGTATAATTTCATTGCTTCCGAAGAAGATATAGTTTTGTTCTAATGTCATTTTTTAAATTATTTATTAGTAATTTCCTTCCTTTAATTGGGGTGTAGTGGATGGAAAAAAATATCCGGTAAGACCACGGTCATGACTTTCAAAAGACTTCGAATAACAATATAATAACGTAAATCTAAAATACTGTTCAAATGCTACGTCATTACTACGGTAATTGTGATCAAAAGGATGCCTGCTGAAATAGACAGCCACGAAATGTGATGCCCTTTAGTTATGCCGGTGAAATAGCAACACAAGCTTCAAAACGTCAAATGCATACCGAATTTAGTGGCTGAGCATTCGGGAAGACGCCGGTTCGAATCACCGTTCAGCAATCCATAAATCGGTTGTTTATTCCATGGTTTGCTGAAATTACCCCAGGGGAATGACAGGTTGGTTCGTTTAAAAGGCATTGGTCGAATTGCGTTTCTTGCTCTCCCCCCCCTCTCCCACAGTCCTTTCCCGCGTCTAATGACTACGACGTCGACTAACTGTAAAGCCACTTCGAAGCATTTAAGAATTATTTAAGATCACGTATGGGAAACGTCATTTCTGAAAAAAGTAACCCGTCAGAGAACAAACACTACATATTTTGCTAAGCAAAACACGCCTGGTTCATCTCAAGCGGAGAGAGTCACGGAGAAATCTTTCTCTCCTTAAAGAAGAAACCCTTCTACATTGATTATACTATATTAAAAATCTGACGTGATTCACGGGTTTGGTGCAATTGCGCCAATTACGAACTTATTAAAAAAGAATTTAACCCGTTTGACTAGGAATACACCTTTTGTCTACAGAGACAGTCAAGCAAAAAGGTAGCAACCCAGAGGAAAACGTAGGAACTGGTTTGCATTAAACGGGTCTATGGACAAATCCATAATGTTTTATCTTGTGTGTGTAATTAATCTCTAGTTCACCCAGGATACAGATTAGCGTCTTGTTTCTAAGACAAGCTTCCCGATATATTAGCTGTAACTGCTTTGCTTACTACTACATTCAACATTGCCAAGACAACGTAAACTTGGCAGACTAAACTACAAAAACAGTCATTTTGCAGACTCTAATTTCACGTTGCGTCTCGTATTTGTCACCGAGCGTGGTGGGTGAGTGGTTAACGCTCTGGCCTCGCATTCTGGAGGACGCATGTTCGAATCTCCGTCCGGGCATCCCGATTTGGGTTTTCCATAGTTTCCTCAATTCACTCCAGGCGAAGGCCAGGATGCTTCCTTCAAAAGGCAATGACCGACCCGCAAACATAAATTTCTCAATGTATTTCAGTCAAAACCGATTTTCACAGAACTGAAATGAAATTTACTCTCTTCTTATTAAACCAATAGATAAAAGCTGAGGTACCTCTGAATCTGATCTGACAGTCTGTGACCTCTGTTTCCGGAAACTGCATGGAAACTTCATCTCTAAATTTCCAATATATATTCAACATGGCTGTCAGCGGAAACATACACGATATGCGAATACTGCTCGCTGAATGTAGTGATAGATATGCGCAGAAACAAATACGGAGAATGTTACACGAGATTTTAATATGAACAAACATTCTATCACACAAAATATTTCGCTCACGGGCGAGAACACTTCTCTGTCAAACTGTAATATACTTTTGTTCCCGGAATGCTAAATATTGCCTCGATCTGCCAAACTCTGCCTATATGCGTGGGAATCATCTTCACAACTAATACTCTCCGATTTAAATTAAGGTGGCCACTTATTAAGTGTGCTGTAGTCAGGGACATGCTCCCCTATTGTTGCTACCGTGAATGTCCTTTACTGACATCTCTCTGTTCCCTTTCTTTGGTTTAGATCTTTACGCTTCATTGACGTCACTACAGGTGGTAGAAGATTTGACGCTAGGATCGACCGGGAATTTGTTCATGGCCTATTTAAGGAACTCTTTCGCCATTGATACTTCCCACTCCATTAATGAGTGCTCATTAATATTTAATGACACATCAGCCAATGAATAAATACCAAGCAAAAATTTAAGAATGGCAAAGTACCGTTTGAAAATTTATTGTAAATTATTCCAGCACCTTTTACACTGTAGTGTTTAGTGACAGAAAATTCGAGCAAATCAATAAACTTTCGCTTATACTTAAAACACATCGGATCAGTTCAACGTATTCGCTTATAAACTAGAAGGCGCAACGTTTCTGTATATGCTCCGTTGTCGTGCTTTTTCGTTGATATGTGATCATATTGTGATCATTACTATTAAATACCATACTTCTCTACAATCATCCACCAAACCAGGAACTAATTTAAGTCAACATATAAGTCGACCCAAAGTATAACTTTGGTTGGCAATCAAACATTGATCCTCCAGAATGTAATGCCTGAACGTGCTAATATTATCAGAATTGGCTTTAAAAGTGAAACACTCGCAGATTGTAATTACCTGCGTAAAAATTTAACCAATGCATGTTACTAGTCACCAGGAGATACATCTTTACATTTAAGAAGAAATGAAGGAATTTCACGGTGTTAGAAAAAAACGCAGGATTGATGTGCTTAGCTACACATTGTAAGACACAATCGCTACAACACATATTTACTGGAGCTCATGTGAAATAAATCAAAAGAAATAGACTCGAGATTGTCAAATGTCAAGAACACTAAACGTATAGTTTACACCCTTTCTAATCGTTCCTGAATCATTGTTGCAATATTGAGATTAAAAATCTCCATCACTAGTGGTATGACATTTGATAATGTGATGATTAAATCCCATACACCAGAGGTGACCGAACGTGGTGACTGAGCATTAATGCTCTGACCTCGCATTCGGGAGGTCGTGGGTTCGAATCCTGCAAAAACACTCCAAGTGAATGTTTGTATTGTACTTTTAAAGGCCATGGCCACATTCCTTACCATTAGATTGTTCATCACCCAGCTGTAACTACCTCAACATCGATTAGACAAAAATACCCCCCCACCCCCCATCCCCCACCCCCCATACCCCACCCCCCCAAAAAAAAGTAGTCAGAAGAAAGGCGGAGGACAAACTGACGTTAAAGACCTATACCACCATTCTATTTGCAGAGGTATGATGACTGAAGTGGAATCAATTCAGATAACCTCGAAACTTTATGGCGAGACTCACAAGCATGCAATTTGTCTGTTTCATGTTCACTGATCAGCCAGAACATTATGACTACCTACCTACTATCGATATAAACCCGTCCAGGTGATAGCAGTGTCACCTGACTAGGAATGACGCACGCACGGTGCATGTAGTATCAGTGAGTGTGCTTTCCGTGTTTTGAATAGGAAAGGCGCGCGATCTATCTGAGTTTGACGGAGGGCAGATTGTGATGGCCCTGAGGCTCGGCACGAGCATTTCGGAAACTGCACGACTTGTCGAGTGTTCGAGTAGTGCTGTGGTGAGTGTGGCGAAACCAAGATGAAACCACGTCCAAACGTCGAGGTTTTGGGCGGTCACCCCTCATTACAGATGTCGGATGTCGTAGTTTAGGCAGACTGGTAAAACAGGACAGGCGGTGAACTGTAGCGAAGCTAACATCAGACTTTAATTCTGGGCAGAATAAAAGTGTGTCTGAACACATAGTGCACCTAACACTCCTAACGATGAGGTTCCGCAGCCGACAAGCTATGCATGTGCCAATGTTAACACCACGACATCGGTAACTACGACTGAAATGGGCACGTGGCCAACGTCACTGGACGTTGCCGCAGTGACAGACGTTGCATGGTCTGATGAATCACGATACCTTCTTCATCATGTCGATGGGAGGGTGCGAATCCGTCGTTTTCTGGGGGAACAGCTTCTTGACACCTGTACTACGGAGACAGGCTGGTGGCAGCTTAATTATGTTCTGGGGAACATTCACGTGGGCATCCATGGGTCCAGTGGAGCTTGTGCAAGCAACTATGACTGCCAATAAGTATCGTACACTGGTTGCAGACTCTGTACACCTCTTCCTTACGACTATGTTTCCCAACGGCAGTGGCATTTTTCAATAAGATAATGCGCTATGTCATAAGGCCAGGATATTGATGGAGTGGTTTGAGGAACACAGTGGGCTGGCCCCCCAACTCAACAGATCTGAACCTGATCGAAAACATGTGGGATGTAATTGAACGTGGCGTCAGAGTTCATCACCCCCCTCCTCGGAATTTACGGGAATTATATGACTTGTGTATGCAGATGTGGTGCCAACTCCCTCCAGCGACCTACCAAGGACTTACTGCTTGCATGCCAAGACGCGTCGTCACTGTTATCTGCGCCAAAGGTAGACATACCGGCTATTAGGTAGGTGGCCGTAATGCTCTGGCTGATTAGTGTAATCTACTATAACACAGAACTAACCATGAACATATTTATAGACCGAGCGTGGTGGATGAGTGGTTAACGCTCTGGCCTCGCATTCGGGTGGAAGGTGGTTCGAATTCCCGTCCGGGCCTCCAGATTTGGGTTCTCCATAGTTTCCCCAAATCACTCCAGGTACCTGTAAAAGGTGATGGCTGAATTCATTACCGTTCCTTGTCCCCAGTCCTTTCCCGCCTCTAAAAATTTAATCGGCACCCAAAATTCTTTTATAAAAAAATATAACAGTTCATGACGCAATATTTGCATTTAGATTACCTGACTAGAGTAAGGAATGAGAGGGCGAGGTTACAGGTTACAGGACGAAACATGCATAAAGCATTTACGAACAATGGTCTCGTAACAATACCACAAAAATGTGCGAAGTTAAATAGGACCGGTAGATCCACTAGTTGATCTCCGATGATACACAGAAACACTATTAGAAGTTGAATAGAATAGAAATGATGAAAAAGGCACAAAGAGAAGGAGAAATAGTAGCTCAAAAAAGAAGTTCTTAAAGCTTATCGTATTTATTATTGTTTGTCTATACACTATAGTTTACTCGTTTTTTCTTACTAATCCAGTATAATGTAACCATTCGTCGTTTTTGATAATCCTGCGATACCTTCTGCCTGCGGACTAATCTAACTTCTTCGTGTTATGTTTCCTTTCTTCTCATAATTTAAACGTACTATTTTGGGATCCTCATTAGCAGTTCTTTAGAATCGTCCTCAGTGCAGCACAGATACGAATAATCGCGGGGCTCACAAATCAATGCTCTTCAGGTCAGCTAACATCTTCTGCTCCACACGCGTCGCATTGCCGCTCACTTAATAGTTCAGTTCCAATCAAGTTTATTTTAGGCAGCTCCTATCCAATCCAGTGGTGCTATTCGTTATAAACAGTCAATGAATTCTATTTATTTATTTTTTATTATAATTATTATTTTTTTGTGTTTGGTAAAGTAATAACAAATATTTTTGTCTCTTTGCTCACTTTTTTATAAATCTTATGGTTATACGCCTCGTCGAAGTCGATGTCGTTAGAGGCGGGAAAGGACTGGGGCATAGACAGGGGGAGGACCAACGACCGGGAAGGAATTCACCTGGGGTGATTTCGGAAAACCATTGGAAACCAAATTCTGGATGGCCGGACGGGGAATCGAACCTCTGTCATCCAGAATGTGATGGTAAAATTTTAACGCACACCAACCGTACTAGGTCTTCTGTTCGTGACTTCCAAACTATATTTCATGAATGTATTTTTAGGGTTTGTTGTGTAAGTTCTACAGTGTCAATACATTTAAAATTTCCAGTTAAATGCGTTATAGTATAGACGTGATGACAAAAGTTGTCTAAAATCGAAACTCTCAATGTTTCCACTTCAGTTCTCTACCAGATAAGCTACAGGACTATGATGGCAAATGGTAAAGAGACAACAATTGAGCGCCGTTTCCCTTTCGGCACTGAAGTCTTCAAAACAATTCTATTCACCTTCATGAAAGAAAGATACCGAGGTAATGGTACTTCATATATCTGGACTTTATCTGCTTACCCGTTCGCCTTCGGCTGTGAGTTCTCTGGCGCAGTTGTTACTAAGATCACTAGTTCGGTCCAACTTAGACAAAAGATCGCTATATTTACCGTGGAATATTTAATTATATAACATTTAGTACAACTGGCAGACAACGAAAACAATTAAGATTATTTACTATGTTATTTCTCACTGTTTGTTTACCAGTGTACGTTTGAGGGTTTAAGGTACTGTGTAGTTTTATAGGCAGTTACTAGCTTTGTCTATATGATTCACAATTTTACAGTTTAGTCGGTTAGATATGCGTAAAACGCATGTTTCAATTTTGATGGTGGCAGAGAATATCCACCAACATTTGAAAATATGCAAAACTTTAATCACCCAAAGAATTCTGTCTCAATCTTGGCTTAGGCCAACTATAGCCAGGCCACTGACGTGTGAGAAATTTTGTTTTGACTTTGTCTCCGTTAGGTAAGTGATGTAGATGTCGAATGGAAGGGGGGAAATATGCTTATCCTTCGGCAAAATGAGAATCACAGCAATTTTGTTAAACAGAAAGAAGAAGTTTTCTTCTTTTGATAGTTTAGTTCCCAGAGGGAATCTAAGCCAATTACTGCCGCTCCTCTGTTTGTCCGTCTGTCACACAGGAAGACAGCTCGTAAACGGTAAAAGTTTCAGAATTCAAAATACAGACATCACAAATTGTCAGTTTGGTACCATTTATGTTTCCGGGTCTATCTCAGAAACGTTATTAACTAGGAACTTCTAATTTATACCATAATATCGACTATGTCTTATTTTTAAACGAAAAATACTAATATAATTTGTACCTTTGGGAAAAAATAAGAAAATGTTTTTATTTTGAGGTTACTCTACTGTTTACCATTATACATTTATTTGAAATGCTTTAAATTCATAGTGCATTTCATTGTAAAGTATTTATAATATATTTTAATGTAAAACAACGTCAGCAGGGTGAGCGGCAACGAGGCGCAGAATTTGAGAGCCGTGGAGCGGAGTCCACTACCTAACCTGGAAATGCGTCAGGCAAAGATTTTTGTGCCAAGCGACTTACCATCAGATCTCCCACAGTCGAGATATGTGTAGAGGTACTTAGAGAATGGAACTGTAAATGTGGGAGCCATCTTGCACTTGGTAGGATATATGTATCATCATGTAACGAATTGAAATTTCGCAAGAATAAGAACCATATGTAGAAGCGAATAGAGCGTTTTATCTTATTAACTCCTTCTCCAGATTCTGAAATCCAGGAAATTGTTACACCTTTTATTCTTCTAATTGCTCTCGAAGCTGTGGTGTCTGATTGATCTGTAAACTGTAATGAAGACATGGTTAGTTTTCCCTAAAAAAAAAATAAAAAAAATAAAAAAATGATGTACAGCTTGTGGAACTCATGATCATTCGAGTCGATACAGAACGGGGGAGGGGCATGAACAGGAAGCAATTCGGTCATGGTGTTTTAGAAGACATCATCCTGGCGTTCGGCTCGAGAAATTTCAGTCGCGCTTAGAAAATAATCACACGTACTTTTATTGTCTGCTCAGGCGATATTAGAGCAGAGTTACGAAAGAGGCAATTAGCCATCAACAGATTGATTATGGAAGTTAAAAATATTGACCTCTCTAAATTTTTCTACTAGGACAGAATGAAATTTTGTGTGGAGTATAATATGAAAGATTCACTTCGGTACTATGTAATGCATGATACCAGCAAAAAGATAAGGTTGTGTTGATATCAAGTGGCCGCATACAGAAACAGAGCGGAACGTGACCTCGCCTGGAAATCAAAAACGCACACCTTCACACAAGCACATAAATCTTTCTTTTTATGCAACAGCAATAGTTATCTAACACTATACAATTAAAATATAAGAAATCAAAGAGAAATATGAGTTTTATAACAGGGAGGAGAGTCTCTAGCAAACAAGTCTTGCCCAAGGACAGCAATAATCACATTTCTTGAACGTTCACTTTAGGGTTGTAACGGAGCTCCGCCTCCGCAATTAGGGAACTTCCGGGTTAAATCTTATCTTCGCTACCGTAAATTCTAAGTGGAAGTATAAAAGAGCTTTGGTTTACATTGCTGTATACATGTTACATACCTTATTCTTTTCCCTTCGCACAAAATTCGGACCATCGTCGCTTTGCTAAGAACGCCGCGGTTGTTTTTTTCTCACGGTCCGGCAATAAGGGCCACAATAAATTCAACGGAGTTGTTACCTAAGCGATGAATTCCTAGTTTGAACAGGAATGTAAAGTAAAGCGGCCCTTTCACATTCCAACTTCCCTGTAGGACTACCGTTGGATGCGCTTGCCCATTCGTATTCCTCCAAAGGGTACGAGATTTTCTAAACAGTTTTTTCCACTCGTACTTTCACGTGGCGCACAAATGTTCGCATCGCACACTTATTGGACACACTGTAGGACGATTCCCCTATTCACGATCCGACGCGGGAGGGACCGGTGTTGGCTGGACTGGGAGTTCAACATCAAATACATCGTGCATGTAGACCAGTACCGCACTCACGGTCCATCAAGAGTAAGTCCCGCAGTTTGGACTGCATGAGTCGCTAGAGCGATGAGAAGGCGCTTGGCGGTCACGGTGATGTGCAGTGGCTAGGCCTTACACTTGTCGCTCGAAATAGTTAAGCCGCGAACTCAACGTAGGTCATATGTCTGAGACGGTTTTGTTGGCGCATGCGTAATTAGGAATTTCATTTAATTCACTTGTGTAATCATCGCGCGTTTCTTTGTTGTTGAAAGATGAAGGCAAAAAACAAAACAATCTGTAAGTATTATGCGGAAATTGACAATGTTTATATAAAATGCAGAATTTGATATAAAAACTATACTTACGCTGATTTTAAGTTTATTTTCAATAATATTCTGAATAATATTTTAAATAATTATAAATTTATTTTTGCACCTCTGCTTTCACTAAACAACCGCTTCCACGGACCTCCGCATTTGCATCCGCGTCCGCAAAGACGACATACATTACAACTCTAGTTCAGTTTCTTGAAAGTCAATACACAAAACAACAAAGTTCTGCAAAGTAGCTACCTCTACATTTCCATATAACAGCTCCCCTTTTTTGTGTAAAACAACGTGTTCGAATCTTTGTTGAAAGTCAATACACAAAACAACAAAGTTCTGCAAAGTAGCTACCTCCACATTGCCATATAACAGCTCCCCTTTTTTGTGCAAAATCTTTCGAATCTTTGAACCCATCAATCGGTTTGTGACACTATATGTTGAATATATATTCTGTAGCGGGTGACCAGCCTGTGTTAGTACGGGCTAGAGTCCTGCGACACCACAATCTTGTGATGTATACTTCATTTATCATTACGTGTGTCCGAGACTTCGTCTCTGCGAAATTTAAGTTTAGCACTGCTATTTCACAAGTTATTAAAGTGAAGTTTTCTAGGAAGATACCACGAAAAATGAGAGGGGCATTCTCTTAATTTATTATTATTTTAAAATGTTTTTATGAACTCGCTTTGGGCTTTGTCTCTCCGGGTGGAATTTAGTAACTGATTTTAAACTATCTTCTCGATGAGCTAGAGACTTGAAATTTTTATCATCCCTCAGAATTGGATGACAATGCATAAAAATGTGAAAAAATGGAAAAGTTGTCCGGAAAATTCTGGAAAAAACTGAAAATACTCTGTTCTATGGACAAATTTAGCTATTTTTTAAATGTCTTCTATACTCTGAATAAGGTTTTTAGTTAATGAAAATTGGAAAAGTTGCCCGGAAAGTTGGAAAATTCAGTAACAACAGTCTAATTTTTAAAAAATGTTTGCAGTAGTCTGATAATGTTTTTAGGGAAAGAAATATTGGAAATGCTACCTGAAGATTTCTGGCAGAACTAAAAGTGCTCTATTGGATTTTTGTTCGAATTCAAGACTATAACCTATGATTCAAACGATGAATATACATACTCCTGTTTTTTTTTATGAAATTTGTAGCTTGTCTCTGTGATTATATCATCAAAGTATTTAAAATCAATCACAAATTTTCACTCACGTAACCCTAAAAAGCAGAATGTAATAATAAAACAATTTTTTTTAATGTACCATGTTTTTATAACGGATTAAAAGTATCAAATAATTTCTCTGATCCTTACGAAGGATATAACCACTTACAGATTTCTAACTTCTAAATTGTCCTGAAAATTTATTCTTGGAAATTTTTGATAGGTATTAAAATACTTGTGAGATTGGTGGCGAAAAACATTGGACGCATGGAATACATAACTATAAGAAATGTAGATAGTACCCATCAATGAAAGAACTTACTTATCAGTTCAAATTATTTGTGCTGCAATAAAATTGTTAGTAGAGCTATTAATGCATCAATTATCTGTTGCATGCCCCCGATGTTTTTCGTCACCAATCTTACAGGTATTTTAATAGCTATCAAAAATTGATAGAATAAATTTTCAGGACAGTTTAGAAGAAGTTAGAAATCTGTATGTGGTATTTTCCTTCATAAGGAGTTTTTTTTTTTTTTTTTTTTTTTTTGTCGTCAGTCTTTCGACTGGTTTGATGCAATCCTCCATCCTTTCCTATCCTGTGCTAACCTCTTCATTTCTACATACCCCTTACAGCCCACGTCATCAATTATCTGTTTCATATATTCTAATCTCTGTCTTCCTCTACAGTTCTTACCTTCGACTGTTCCCTCCACTAACAAGTTAACCAATCCAGCATGTCTCAAAATATGACCTACCAGCCTGTCTCTTCTTTCTGTAAGCTTCTTCCATAAACTTCTTTTCTCACCCATCATTTCCAAAACTCGTTCATTTCTTACTTTCGTCTGTCCACTTAACTTTCAGCATTCTTCTGTAACACCACATTTCAAATGCTTCAATTTTCTTTCTTTCCGGTATTCCTAAAGTCCACGTTTCGCTACCATAAAGAGCTGTGCTCCACACAAAGAGTTTCAAAAAGTTCTTTCTAATTCCTAGATCAATATTTGAAACTAAAAGGTTTCTCTTTTTCATGAAAGCTCTTTTTGCTAGTGCTATTCTGCTTTTGACATCATTCTTGCTTCGGCCATCGGTTGTAATTTTACTTCTCAAGTAACAGAATTCGCTTACTTCTCCTATTGCATCCGATCCTATTTTATATTTAATCTAGTATTGGTATCATTTCTGCTACATTTCATCACTTTTGTCTTGCTTTGATTTATATTCAGTCCAAAATCTTCCTTCAGTATTTCGTTCATGCCATTCAGTAACTTCTCAATATCCTCAGCCCTCTCTGCTAACAAGACAATGTCATCAGCAAAACGTAGCATACTGATTTTTTCTCCCTGAAAACTTATGCCACATGGAAATTTTTCTTTGACTTTCTTCATTGCTTCCTCTACATACAAGTTGAATATTAACGGGGATAGACTACAACCTTGTCTCACACCCTTTTTAACTGATGCATGTCTCTCGTGATTCTCTACTTTTATTACCGCCACTTGATTCTTATATAGTTTATAGAGTATTCTTCTATCTCGATACTTTAGACCTGACTTCTTTAAAATTTTGTAACATCTTGTCCCACCTAACATTATCAAAAGCTTTTTCTAAATCAACAAATGCCATAAAAGTATCTTTGTTTTTCTTGATCCGCCCTTCAAGTATTAATCTTAAAGACAGAATTGCTTCCCTTGTACCGCGATTTTTCCTAAACCCAAACTGATCTTCACCTACTATCTCTTCTACTACCCTTTCCATCCTTCTGTATATTATTCTGGTCAGTAATTTTGAAGCATGTGATGTTAGACTAATGGTGCGATAATTCTCACATTTGTCGGCTTGTGCTTTCTTTGGAAGTGTGAAGATGATATTTTTATTAAAATCAGTTGGAATTTCTCCTGTTTCATAACTTTTGGATATCAGCTTGAATAATCTTTCGATTCCTTCCTCTCCTAGGGATTTAAGAAGTTCTGCAGGGATCTTCATCAATTCCAACTGCCTTATTTGCTTTCAAGTCATTCAGAGCTTTATTAAATTCTGTCCTCAAAACAGGATCCCCTAAGTCATCAATGTCAACATCATCTTCCTTTTCCATTACACTATTGTTCAAGTCGTCCCCATCATAAAGTTTCTCAATGTATTCTTTCCATCGGTTAGCTCTATCTTCTGAGCTTAAAAGAGGTTTCCCATCGGCAGCTTTAATGTTCATACCTCTTTTCTTCATTTCTACAAAATTCTGTTTGATCTTTCTGTAGGCAACATCTACTTTACCTACGACCATTTCCTTTTCTACTTCTTCACACTTTTGTTGTAGCCATTTTTCTTTTGCTATTTTGCATTTCCTATTTATTTGATTTCTAAATTGCCTGTACTGCTCTCTTCCTGCTTCATCCTGAGCATTTTTGTACCTTCTCCTCTGATCCATCAGCTCCAAAATTTCTTCTGTGATCCAAGGTTTTCGGGCAGATTGTTCCCTAAAGCCTAATGTTTCTTTACCAGCTTTCATTATTTCGGTCTTTAATGCATTCCATTCGTCCTCGGTTGAGCTCCTTTCAGAGATACTTCTTAGACCCAAGTCTACTATTTCTGCAAATTTTTCTCTAGTGCTAGATTGTTTCAGTTTATTCACTTCCAGTCTGTTCTGCTTATACTGCTTCCTTATTCGCTTAAATTTCAGCCTGCACTTCATTATTATCAAATTATGGTCAGAGTCTATGTCTGCTCCTGGGTACGCTTTACAATCTAGAACTTGATTCCTGAATCTCTGTTTGACCATGATATAATCTAGCTGATATCTGCCTGTATCCCCAGGACGTTTCCACGTGTAAATTCTTCTTGCATGGTTCTTAAACAGTGTGTTTGCCACTACTAGCTTATATCTTTCACAAAATTCTAGCAACCTGCTTCCTCGTTCATTTCTTTCTCCTAGACCAAAACTTCCTACAGTATTCCCATCTTTTCCTTCTCCCACTATTGCATTCCAATCACCCATGATTATTAGATTTTCCTCCCCCTTCACATATTGGATTAATTCTTCAATTTCAGCGTATATTTTTTCTATTTCTTCGTCATCTTCCTGTGACGTTGGCATATACACTTGTACTAATGTGGTTGGGACGGGCTTAGTTTCTAACCTCATCAAAATAATCCTGTCACTAAACTGTTCATAATAACTCACCCGTTTCCCTACTTTCTTGTTCATTACAAATCCTACACCAGTGACTCCATTGACAGCTTGTGTGCTAATTATCCTGTGTTCCCCAGACCAGAAATCCTGTGCGTCCTTCCATTTAATCTCACTAATCCCAACAACATCTAACTTAAGTTGTTCCATCTCCCTTTTTAAGTTTTCTAACCTACCTGCCCTATTCAGACTTCTAACATTCCACGCTCCGACTCGTAGAATGTTTCTATCCATTCTGATGACTCCTCCCTGAGCAGTCCCCACCCGGAGATCCGATTGGGGGACTATTTTACCTCCGGAATATTTTACCCAGGAAGAAGCCATCATGATATATGTAATTTGAGAGGATTACATGTCCTCGGGATACCCTTTGGGTCTTTAATGCAGTGGTTTCCCGTTGCCTTCTGCATCCCCATGCCGTTGATCATTTCTGATTCATCCGCCTTTAGGGGCCGTTTCCAACCCCAAGGGCAATGAGGGTGCCCTGAACCGCTCCCCGCTCTTCCGCCCTCATTTCGGAAGGCCGTTGGCAAGCAGTGGGTGACTTCCTTATACCGGGAATCTTTCAGTCGCCAGAGCCTCGTCCGTGCAAACAGGGTGCACCAAGTGAAGGAGAGGTTGACATTTGGTTGGAAAAGACTAGTATTGTCCTCTCCCAAACCCTTACACCCCAACTAGAGATGCCTCTTTTTTATCTCTGAGTTCTGATGTTCTGGTATCATTAATACTTTTATTGTAAAAACATACGATAGTGTATTATTTTCTTGTGTATTCAGAACACAAACACCAAAGAAGCAATAAATAAAACAAAAGAAAACAGTTAATGAGTAACACTTTTTTTTGCTTGCTTAAAGTACCTTTATCACTAAGGACTACCCAACAATAGCAGCCATGGAGATGATCGAATACCAAACCATGAAGAAAATAACAGACCAGGGTAATACATAAACCCAAGGAAGCGGATAGTGTTATCGAAGTATTGATCTCTCTTTTGAGAAAGCCAATAGCCTATTACAAAAGTAAGTAATAATCTCTTAGTTTGGGTTTAACTTGATAGGTACAGTGATTGTGCCACAGCGAGCTTAAGTTCATTGAGAATCATTAATACTGAGCTTTGTACATGATATATCTCAGTTGGTAACAAAGGATAAAAATGGGTTTCCGACGAGTATTAAATTCATTTGACAAACCAATTATTTTTTTATGAGGACACGATATGATACACGTATATTTACAAGTATTAATCTAGTCGAGGTAATTATTCAGTGTGACTTTGACATGCTGCAAATTTGTCGTTCTGTTATGTTGCACTTAACCAAGTCTGCTCCTTGGCGTCGAAAAGCTCTGCAGGAGACGGGAGTCGTGACTGTTACCGCACACCTGATAGTTGCGGTTAGTCACGCGTTGGCACTAAATAAAAATGTGCGTTACACCTCGACCGTCCATCGTCGGGAAGAATTCATCTTCCAGGCGGGGCTATCGAGCTGTCACCCCAGTTTCCCCTCTAGTTGATTTGCAGGGTCACTTGTAACAGATTAAAACTCATCAGAGTTGTGTATTGCGATCGTTTTCATAGCCCGGCTGGGTCCCTTGTGCGGAATCTTTGGAAAGCCACATTGCTTCTCAAAATCTGATCTCAATAGTTTCCAATGCGTTTACATATCGCTGCTTACCTTCGATAAAGTAATTTATTTTCCACGACGCCGACTGCAAAGAATGAGGCGTCTAGAAAAATGGTTCCGAATTAATGGTATGCGTACCCCTAGGGGTACATGAAGTGGTTTCAAGGGGTGCGCGTGATAATCTCTTGGCTAAGGTAGTCAATAAGATAATTGTAAAAATATTACGCAAAGATTATTATCGCCAAAATATATTTAAAACAGTCAAAGTGGATGAGTGGGCGTTATTACTTTACTGTAGTAAATATCGAAAAACTGGTTTCATTTTTTATTTTTCATTTCAGCAATAAGGGGTACGATTGGTTCATTACTTTTTTGGTGTGGTACTCGGGAAAAAATTAATTTGGAACCACTGGTCAAGACAACGCTCCCCCTCCAGGCTCATTCATATCTCTCTTTTATTGTTTTATCCAACGAGTATGTCCGATCAAATGTTTTACGGTGACAGCCTTTTACTATCTCCTAGCGGTTGGGCGCACGTCTTCCGAAGCCTTCTGAGATATCGACTGACCGCCTCTTGGTGTTCATTACTAAAATATTGAAACCGGTACTATCGGTGTATTTGCAGCTCACCTCCGGAGACATTGCTACCATGGCCGAAGGCGTTAGTTGTTTCAGCTAAGGTGTACCTATTGCCCTCGTTGGGAACATATGTCCCTACTTTTGTTTGTGGACTATACTGTGATTACTTATGGTTAATTTTCTTTCCTTGTTGTCCGACAAGAATATCATTTGTTGTAGGAGGTTTTATTTAATTTATTTGAAAAATTACAATACTTTGCAAGAAGTGATTACAACTTTTGAAGCCTAAAGTTTTATGTTTCGTACTGGCCGAAGTTTTTTATTACTGCAGAGTATACTGTTGTTGCTTTTATGTAGAAATTTTCTGCTGCAGTCTTGAATCTCTCCCGCAGTTTTGGCGTGTTGGCAAGCACGTGGAGGTCTGGTGTAGGGTAACGAAATGGTAGGTGTAGGGCTCGTTTGAGAGCTCTGTTTTGCAGCACTTGGAATTTCGTGAGATGAGTTTCTGCAGCATACCCCCGGGCTCGACAGACGTACTCTATTACCGGCCAGTTAAGAGCTCCGTAGACTTCTACCCCGCAGCGTGCTGGTAGTTTAAAATTTACATTCAGAACGGGGTACACTGTGCCCAGTCTTCATTTCGCTCTGGATTTGACATCGTCCACGTGCTGCTTCCACGTCAGTCTTTCGTCGAGGTTTACTCCCAGATATCTGGCTACAGTCTTCTGAGGGATTCTTTCCCCAAACAGGTTCAGGTTTATTTGCCATGGTGTCCCTCACCTATGGAAAACATGGCCTGTGATTTTCCACTGAGTGGCTCGTTCTTCTAGCCGCTCCAAAGTCGCTTGTAGACTTATTTTGATCACCAGTTGGCTTCACGACGATTTAAAGTATGCAGTATCGTCTGCGTAAAGCGAAGTGTGCACGGAGATTGATCTGGGGATGTCCGATGTAAAGATACAGTACAACACCGGACCCGAGACTGAACCTTGGGGCACCCCTGCGCGGACACGTCGTCTGCTTGATCTTGAAAATTTGACTCTCACTTTGAACCATCCGTGGCTCAGGTATCATCGGACCAGATATACATACGGCTTAGGTTACGCTCGCTATCGTCATGTTCAGCAGCAGCTCCTCGTACCACACCATGTCGAATGCCTTGGCTACATCCAGCAACACCATTCCGCAGTACCAACGACGGTTGTAACGCATCCGTCACCTCTTCCACTACGCGTACTAGTTGGTGGGTAGTTGAGCAGACACGCTAAATCGTTTGTGTCCAGGCAACCCTTCTGTTAAAGGAGGAAACTGCACCAAAGTAAGCAACAGTCAGCGCAGAACCTCACAACAGTTCAACTGCGGTTGATTCACTGTGACTCAGGAGGAACTCGTCTTAGATGATAATACTTTTCCAACTGTACCTATTCTGTTTAGTTTTACTTTAGACCGCAAAAATTACTAAGAAAAACTACTATTTTTAGACTGTTCGATAGAAACTTCACCTGCTGATGTCGTCAGTGCGCAACTGATCATTATAGACATCTTGGCTATGTCACCTGAAGCAGCAAATGCCTAGCTCATAAATCACGTACCTAAGATAAACAGTTGTAATGGAAGAAGCAGACGCTATAATAGCAGAAGTCAATTCTTCTTGCTTTTTAAAGAATTCAACAGAGGATATGTGAATCATATGTAGAGATAATAAATTAAAATATTTATGTTCTTCTAATTTATCAACATTGCACTCTGTTATTATTCTTAGTAAACGCAACATCCCTCTTTTTCTAACTCAGCACATTTGTTGTTGTAAATTTTGCAAGAATGTTTGCAGAAATACTACCAAAATGTACAATTTACCAGCAGCTATGAGCAACTCAAGTGCGAATAAAAGTGGCAACTAGAGCAAATATTCAGTTTCTTATGACTTTGAACATTTTTGGAAATGAGGCATAAGAAGGAGTTAATTTCTAATTTAAATTCGTTTTTTCATTAAATCATTCAGCACACGTGTTTTTCTACTATTTAGCACTGGATATTATTTTTATTTTTTTGAGAAATGAAAGAAAAAATTGAAGAGCACATATTTAGTTCAATATAATGCCAGAAGAGTGGACACACATTCGTACATAATTGACGGAAGACTGGAATTACGCCTCTAATATTTTCTCTTCCATTGTATTTAGTATTAAAGTGAATGTTTGCATTGGACCTTTAATTCGTTTACTGGCAGAAGTTTCAGTATTTTTTTTTTTTTTTTTGCGAAGAAAAAGGTTTAAATACATAAACACGACTCTTAATCAACAGAACAGAAATAGACGTTTAGTTAATACGGTGTTACTTAACTTTGAAGCCTGACAGTGCGTGTCTTGTGATTTAGCAGGTCTGGTGTTGCGGAAGTGGAGGCCGGACATGGGAGCGCGGCGGTTCCCAGACTCCAGCACCTGCTGCGGCGTCGCCTCGCTCCAGCGGCTCCAGCGTCATCTGCAGGCGCGGACCAGTGCGGCGGAAACTGGTGGTCGCGGCGCTCCAGCCTGCGCTGACGTCAGACGCTCCGTATCACTTCCCCGCCAATTCACTCGGCCGTAATGAACGCATGTATGAGTGCCTGGCATGTGGTGCACAGTTTAGATGGTGAAAAAGGTTGCCATTTTCCGTTCGCGTAGTCGTGGAGAAAGTATACTAACCGTAATAAATTTTTATTTGCGGTCTTAAAGTATTTGCATGTTGTGTTTGTGGCAGAATTTTTTGTCGAAATAACTGCAGAACTAATGGCCAAATTTACACAGATTTTAACATTTTGTTTCATGTTTACGAGGTCATTAATTTTTATCATATCTCTGGTTTGTTTTATTTGTTTTCTAAATAATTTCAGGAATCGTTGAAAACCGAAGTCTAGGAGATCGAAAGGGATTTCTGCCGAATATCATACCCGATCGTTAGCCATACCACGCCAGGTTCAGTCTGTTCCTTTCGTATATTTTTTATGAACTGTTATGTTCACATAGTTCTTAACGTAGTTTGTAGTATCACCATATGAACTCCATTCTGACATACGCGTACATATGTCACCTGTTCCTCCAATTTAAAGCTCATATCAGTTTACTGCGACGCGCTACTAAGATAAAAATCGAATAGTTTAATTCCATAATTATCTATGAAATACGATTGCTTATTTTATCATTTACAGATTACGGCTGGAAAATAACAATAAAACGAAATGCTTACCAACATTACGATAAGTGTCTGTGTTAACAGTCACTCTATTGCTTGGTAAGTGTCTGCACTAACGTAAAATTGCTTGACACGGAAACTACTGTGGCACGTGGAAACGGCGAGTATTAGCTTCATTGTATCTCGTTACTTTCACCACATTTAACTGGATGTAAAACGCTCAGTAGTAGCTAAAAATTTGTAATTTGATTTGAATTTTGAAATTTTTGAATACGTTGTCATATTTTCTCCGTGATATCTTTACAAATGACAGGTCTTGATAACTGCAGTACATAGGCACAAAATTACGTCAGGCTATTTATATAAATATTTTGCAATCCATTCGACTGATTGCTTTTTCGTTGTAAGGAACATTACTCAGACACTTTTTCATCAATATTTTCCATGGAAGCACTACCGACTAAACGATTCCTGATATAAAGACTCGCCAATTGCTTACCATACACCTTCTGAAAGTTAGATGGAGGAACGGGGAGGAATCCTGTAGAATGTATAGCCCTTAGGGTAGAAAACAGCAGCAGGTGCATGAATTAGAAATGTTCAACGATACGGGGAAGCAAGACACAATAAGAAGCCCAATGGTATTCCGAGGTCATGTGATCCTCTCGAAAGGGGGGGGGGGTCACAATTTAAGGCATGCGGGAGTCGTCCATGGAAAGAACAATTGAAGGAGCGGAAAAATGTAGAGGAAGACAATTTATTATACAAATCAGATAATTCTTGTAGGGGTAACATTAGGATGAATAAATTAGCTCGTGGTAGGAAGATAAGGAGAGAAAAAGTCCGGAACCAAACCACAGGCAACAAATATTGTAATATCAATTAAATATGACAGTATTATAGCAAGGGCTTACTGAAATCGGACCCGGTATGAGGTTCCGCTGTGGGATATCGGTCATCCTGATTATGCATTTTACGCAATCTTCGGTAATCACTTTTGCGAATAGTTTCCTCTTTCAGCCCCAGCAACTATACGCAAGAAATGACAACAACAAACACATTTAAAAAAATCATAAACGGTTTGCAGGGAGAGGCCAGCAGTCATTGCGTTCTCTGAGTTACTTCGTATCCTCCAATTCAAAAGGATGCAAAGCCACTACAAAACAAAATCCAAGAAGCATAAGTTACTTTCGCGTGATAAGTGTTCCGTTAAACTGTATACACTCATTTATTTATTTATTACTTTTTTCTATAGATCCCTTGCCTGTGACAAAGAACCTCTGGGAAATGAAGTATGTCATGGTTAATAACACGCATACAATAAGAATAATATAGTGAAAATATTAATATTTGTTCAGTGACAAAAAATTAAAAGTAATCATTAATTTTTTAAATATTTTTTTAATATAAATTGTTGAATAGAGTGTAAATGGTTCTCTCAGTTTTTTACAAAACTACAAATTGTTTTACTTTTAGGAAGTTTACTAAACAGATATGTCCCAAAATAATTAAGTCCTCTTTTTATTCATGACAGTGATGTTTGTGTTTTGTAAAAGTTATTTTTGTTTTCTGTACTTACATTGTGCACCTTTGAATTTTATGTAAACAAGTTAAAGTGTTCTATGAAAAAGTAAATGAGAGAATAAATATATATTGAAAGATTTTACCCTACACAACTTCCCAATAGCTCTTTTCTGTGCTATTGATACTTTTTTACTTTGTAAATAAATTTAAAAAAAAAAATTAAATCAATTTGTCTTAAACCAATTTGTTACTTTAGTCAGGTAAGTGTCTTCTGCAAATAGAACGCTCTTAATTTTGTCTGATAGGTTTCCAGGAATATCACTGATGCATAATAAAAACGTAAGGGGTCCTAGTATAAATCCTTGTAAAATGCAGTGTTGAAATTTCTCCCAGTCTGATGAAGCAGCTTACTGACTATAATATCAAAAAGGGATACTTTGTCATTCGTGCTCCATGTATGACTTAAACCTTATATAGGCATTTCCATAAATACTATTATATTCCATTTTTCTAAATTAATTAAAGATTTTCACAATCAAAAGCTTTTGCAAAAAAATCCTACAGGGCACGTTTTATTATTCAGTTCCTCAAAAATGTAACTTAAACATGAATTCAATGTCTTTTTTTATGGATGAGCATTTTTGGAATCCAAAATGTGAAGTAGTAAGAGTATTATAGAGTGCAATATGTTTTAATGCTCTACGATACATGACTTTTATAAAATCTTTGTTAATTCTTGAAGTAAAGAAATTAAACTTGGGTGCAATCATATCTACGAAAATATTAGGAATGAGTTTGATATGAAATAGAAAAGTATTTATTACTTTCATGACAGATGAGTAGTAGGCGAAGGAGGAATTGCTTGCTCAAGAAAAAGCTATTATACATGTGTTTTATCATAACAATTATTAAGCATCTCAACTGAGGTGGAAGTGGTAAGGAAGGTTTTAAAATCTTGTATTTACAATATTAGAGACGGTGATTAGGTGATATATGAGACAGTTAGGTTACGGAGTTATGGTCAGGCTCTTTCTGGAGTGTGATGGTTACATTATGGTTACGAAACGCAATAATCGGAAGAGGATGAAAAAGGGCAACTATATTTATTTGTGTAAAAGTTACTGAATGGATTCCAAGACTGCACACTGTAGTCAGTTAAGTTAGCAGTTAACATATGAAATGATTTCTTTCGTGCTTAATAACTTAGCTCACAATCAAAGGCGGGGAAAAAAATGAAAAGTTTTTTTTTTTTTTGGTCTTTCTGAACAAGGATCTAGTCAAAACTAGTGAATAGATTTATTTGAAAGTATAGTGACAGCCTACGATATCATTTAACATAATTGTTTGATACTTTTTATAACAATAGTTTCCAAAGATCCCGATTATACATAGGAAAAAATCATTAGTGTTCGTGTATTTTTGTGCACAGAAAAAAAAGGAAGACGAACAGATTTCAACATAACTACACAAATTGAAATGTGATGAGTTAGCATACAGATGCCTAAGATAACGTCACAAAATCCACGTACCTCAAAACACTGTGCGCATTTTGTTGAACTGTGGCACATAATTTGGAGCTCCTCTACTTTATCTAATCCAGCCAACATTTCTTGGTTAGTTTATCAGTGAATTAACGGTACTAATAATAACGAGCCATTTGCATAGAAATGAAATATCTGTTTGAAAAATCCTCAAATCGCGTTAATCTCCGATACTGCACTACAGTAGGTGCTGAGATTCCGATTCATATTTTATTTTCTAGTCTCTTTCTAGGAATGAGTCCCTAGGTTTCAGAACTGGCAGTTTGAAAGCTCATTGCCGTCAAATTTTCAGCATTCTGTTAGTGAAATATGCATTACAGTCCCGCACTCAGATGTGCGAAAACAGCTAAAACGCGCACTTGAGGTGGACAGTGCGGATTATAACCTGTTGACATCTCGCCTCAATATTTGGTGCGCGGACAATGAGACAGACGATTGTGGAGTTTGCTTTGTCGAGGCTGGCTGGTGGGTCTTTGTGGTCGGTGATCAGCAGGCCATTGTTTCGTCGATTTGAATAATGCCGACGAGGCGGATCAGGCGCCAGCTGACCGCAGGGTGACTCAGCGAGGCTGGGGGATGCCGGCGGTAATTACTGAAACCACCACCACTACCATACCTGCTTCTCAACCCCATACACTCACTGCTCACAGAGTTACTTTTTTAAAATTGTTTTCGTTAGTTGTTATCATTTACGTGAGCCACAGTTATCTATATAATTCAACCCCGTTTATTCTATTGCTGGGCAAAACTCACATCTGCCTCAGTATTATGTAAGTAATAGACTGAGGAGTGATTACAGCTATTGCATCATTTTACTGTTTACATTTCACTTTTACACGTAGGAGAGAAAATATTTTCGTCATGCATTTGCTTTTGAAATGAATGTATGTTTGTTTGGGCCACCTAGGACCACGTTAAGAATGAATATGGGTTGAATTTGCTGTGGATGTGTAAACATCAGTTTTACAACTAGGGTTGTAGAGAGGATATACACTTTTATGAGTAATCCAAACCACAAAAGCGTTCTCTTCACATTATATAGTAAGCTATGACAAAGGTGAAGATATTTTATAAAAATTCTCGCGGAGACAGGGATTCGAACCGCGGACATTTCGATTTCTAGTCACAAGCCTTAGTCATTTTTTATTTACATTTATTTATTTATTTTATTACACATACAATAACGCCAAAAAAGTCATTAACTTTTATTCCGAATGGAAACGTACTTAGCAAATAGAGTAATTTAGTAACAATGCAGTTATACACTCATATCCTGGAAATGCCAGAATTTATCTGGTCGTCAAAATATTCATGGCTTTATAAAATTTTGGCTTATAGCTTATATTCATTTATATCCTTGTACAGTACGAGCATGGTATCAATTAATGTTAAATTATTGTTTATTATCATATATTTACTTCAATTACAATTTTTTTTAAAAAAAAAAATTCTGTCTGCCGACCACGGGTTGAGTGTCGCTGGTCTATGTGTATTCCAAGCGGACAGCCAATCCAATGTTACTGGTAATTAAATAATTTAGTTCTAGTACATCCGAATACAGATGTCTGTCATGGAAAGTTAACAGATTACCCTCAGAGAGCTTCATAGGTGAATTTATTGTTATCATTATTTATAACGATGTTGGAAATATATTTTTCAGTTAATATTTTATTAGTGTGCCGACGTGGTGCTCTATTTTCCTTGTTCGCGTTCAGATCAATGATTACATAGTATCAAAATTGCTAAAATATAAATATGTGTAGTAACGTAAGGGATAGAAATAGAAATGTAAAACCAAATAGCAGCTTTAAATCAACATTGCGAAGTGATATAACTTTTTCCAATATCAGCAAGAAAACAGGTAAGTATAATTATTATTATAACATCAATAATTACAAATTTTCAAGAGGTTTGTAAAATTAACAGAAAATATTTTTATCTAAAGATTTTCGTCTGATAATTTCATCTTTGCTTGTATCGATATTTTTTTTTATGGATAATAACTTTTTGTTGTAAATTTAAAGGATTTATAACGATGGAGTTTCTTCTTTGTCCCACATTATTTTGCTGCTTTCTTGTATCTTAATAATTTACTGTTTCCGATTTTTCTTCGTAATACTAAATGCTTAGAGCTTTTGTTTAAGTGACAACATCCCTTTTATGGTGCGTCCCTAAACTGCGTAGCTTGGTCTAGGGGGGAGGGGGAGGGGCTGGGTGAAAAGCTGCACTTGGCAACGTGGGGGTACGGGGGAAATTCGGAGCCGAGTCGCGCAGCTTTCCATTCATATTATTTGCCACAGTTACAATAAGGTACAGAACACTTGACAGCATGTGAATATTTATTTCCGTCATTTAATTATCTCCGTATGTTATTTACGACAGTCTGAAATGAGAAAACAGTACAAAATGTCTGCTGAAATCAAAAGGGAAAAAACTTACGTGCCACGCGGGAGGGGGGGGGGGGATGTAGAAGCGAAAACTACGTCAGGCTACGTGGCAGGGTGGGGGGAGAGGGGTGTTCACAGGTTGAGCTACATAGTTTATGGACGCTCCCTTATTTGTTGTCACATTATTCCCAAGTTTTATAATCCCTAATATATTCAACAGCTCAGTACAACACATGTTTACAGTGATGACTGTTGACTATTATTGATATATCAATATCTGTGCCACAAAAGTACAAATCAGTAAAAGTATTAAATTAACGCAATATAGCTAAATATGTGATACGTGGTTCAAGTTTAAAGAAACTGTTGATGTTAATAGTGGCATTATAATGTTTTGAACGTCTTCCTGCAAGAAACAGTTGAGATGCCACAATACTAGGTAGATCTACGGCTTTAAATCTGAAAAAATTAGTATGAAGTTTATCGTAATTCCACAGTTGTTAGCGTCCTTAATCCAAAGATGTGTCATTGGAGCTGCCCGCTGACACGTGTGGACTGGCTCCGTTGCCGTCTGACAGCAGTGATAAATGCTGGTGGGCGTGCGGTGGTTTGTATTTATACAACACTCGCCTGTGTGGCAGCTATCAAAAGTTAATCTCCGCCATATATCTGGATGTTGTTGACTGCTAAGGTGTTCCGGAGAGCCCTCGCCACAAACATCGATCACAACAAGACTAAGTACCACTCACAGCAAACGTTTAACCACTGTTACTGTTTCAGTGTTAATCTGTATTTAGTACTAAGTGCCTCAGCTATATTGTATCAAGTATTAAATAATTGGAAAACAATCGTGATTGCTCCTTAGGGAGCGTCCATAAACCACGCAGCTCCATTTTGCCCTCCTGTGAACCCCCCTCCTCCCCACGTAGCCCTATGTGGCTTTTGAATCTACCCCCCTCCACGTAGCACGTAACTATTTTCCCTTTTGAGTCAAGAAGACATTTTGTACTGTTTTCTCCTGTCAGACTACTGTAAATTACATGTGGAGATAATTAAATGACGGAAATAAATATTTACATGCTGTTGTGCGTTTTGTTCCTGTGTAACATGTTATGAAAGGAAAGCTACGTGGCCTGGCTCGGAACCCCCCCCCTCTTCCCACCTAGCTAAGCGTAGCCTTCCAGCCAACCCCCCACCCCTCCCTATACCGAGCCACGTAGTTTATGCACGCTCCCTTAACAGAGAAAAGTATCTAATTAGGAATCTCAGTTCCCAGTTGTTTTCTACTCACTGCGTGTACATTTAAAATACAAAAATTCAGGAAGTACATTGTTTTATTTAATTTTTCAATTGAATATGCTAATGTGTGAGGTCTGCTAGGTGCAGATCCTCGAACATTGGTGAGAAAATTTAAAAAAACGGAGACTTCATACCAATGGCAGGAAGACTTAAGTCTCAGTATTTCATCAATAAATTAACTGGCATAAATATAACTGCCGGTCCGTTTCCATGATGTTAATTCAGGCCATAAAAATTTTCAAAAGTACCTGGGAATTATCCAACGAGTCCAACGACTGGGGTTCGTATATCCCCAGATTTACCGGAATTTTTTTTTTTATGAATGTCAGAAGTTATATCTTCCCTTTACTTTTCCACGCTACAGGGTGTAACGAACTTGGGTTACAGCAACCATTAAAAACAAAAAATACGTAACATTTTATTCTTCGATATCGTCTGCTCTCAAACTCAGAGAGCTCGTGTTTATACGGTTAATATTACAATTTTTGTGTCATGATCTCCGTGTTGTTCATGTTGACTGCCGATCAGCACTTAAAAAAATAAAATAAACACTGAGATGTGAGCCACGACAATGAGTTGCAGACGGTGGTCTGAAATTGTTCCATTTAATAAGAGTAAAATCTCTTAACCGTAGTAATAATAAACCTTGGTTTCTACGTGGCTGGAATGGTTTAACATTCGATAGGTTCCTCAGTGTTTTATTTTAAACGACGGAATAGTTGTTGAAGAAGGTTAAAGTTAAGATTTCTGTCTACATCAGTTGTTTGTGGTTTCGTCAATATAGGGGAAATCAACTTAACTGATATCAGAGTTATGGTGTTCACTAAAAGATACCAGTCGCAATCCTAACAAAAAAAAAAGGCAAAAAACGAGTTAGTTGTTCCGAAATATTAAAGTGGATTTCGAGCAGATGTGAGTGGTGTATTTGATTTGATTTTATAAGAATATATTAGACGGTAAAATAGACTGTTTAAAGGTAAAAAAAAGATGGGTAACAGATATTAAAATCATATTAAAATGGCCAGTGACTTATCTTATAGAAATTAACAAGTTGAAATAAATGCACAATTTAACATTCTCAATCAGAAATCAAAATTTTTCTCGTTTACTAAATGTCCTTCATAATATAGCATATGAAGGTCCAGTGGATAATGAAGGTATGGTTACGTTGCCTGTGAAGTGAAATGCAGTGTACAATGCTCTCGATGTATACCATGTTCTTCGTGTGTTTTTAAGGCTCAAGTGAGGAGAGAGTATGCGAACAGAGTAGTGTTCGACAGCGCTTAGTTCGTGGCGCTTAGTTCCCCTGACAGCCGGCTTCTTTGGTAAAATTTGTACCCCGAGGCCAGAGTGGGGCGTGGGCGTCGTTGAATATGCAGCTCGCCGCGGCGGGCGGGGCGCGGCGCTCGAGGGGGTTGTTAGCGCCGCTGACTCAGGCGCCCGGCCCCGGCGCATTTGTCGAATGCAGCGCCGCGCCGTGTTGAATGGTGGCGGTAAGGAGAGAGCCCGCTTCCACTTCCGCGGCCGCTCATTGTCCGATCGCTCTTCCTGTGGTCACCCGACACCCACCCACGTGCCACGCCAGGCTCTTGTAGCGATTCGCTTCCTCCGACCATACGTGGCACGCGTCACGTGTAGCGTTACCCGTCTTCCTTAAGGACCGCTACAATCCTTCAGGACGCCACGGCTGTCGCGACTGTGCCCTCGCAGAGCAGAGTTGGCTTTTTCTTTTCTGTGTCAATTTTGGATTATTGTATCAGTATAGGTGAAACTGAAGCCGGCTTATATTTTCACTGTCGCTAATATGAAGTGACACTGCTCATGCATCGTCTACTTTCGCCACATTAACATAAGTTGAAGTAATTTCCTGTATTAGTATCTCTAGAGCTTTTATTGGGAAATGTGGGTTTTCTGTGGTCGATCGTGTTTGTTACATTCTTCCTGCTACAGAATTATAATTATTTTTTAAGCTTGTTTACGCAGTTTTTTTAATTGCTTTCCCAGAGATTATATGACTAAGCAAAGAGTGTTTTCACTCAAACATCTAGTAGCGACTGCTGTAAATTTCATGCTTTATTTCTGTTTTATGAGATTATCATGGAAAAAATTGATCTCACTGTTCGTCGTATAAAATAGTGACCTCAATTCATTCGTGTCAATCTACCACTGTCTAACGAGACGTCACTTACAGACACTGATCAATAATAACAAAACTAAAAAGATAAAATAAAAACATATTACCACACTTACTTTTCACTGATGTTATATGTGTTTAAAATATTAATAGAGCCTAGTAACCTATTAGATAAGAAACCTATTGAAATAAATTACTTTTTATAAAATTTATTAATTATATAAACAAAAAATAGCTATCGACCCTTTGTAAGGGAGTATACCCTATAAACTAAATATATGGTGATACTTTTCGCAACTGTACGAGAAGATACCAATGAAGAAGAGAAAATGTACGGAAGAGTCATGAACATGGACGATGGGATTGTTATGGCAGAAAGGAAGTATTACAGAGAATTTTAAGCTTAGAATTGTAAATGAGAGAGTTAGAAATTTGAGAAAATCCTAGTGAGTGGAGGAAGGTACCATGTATCTAGACTGCTGTTCCTAAACAAATACTGAGTAGCAAAATTTAGGGTTGTAAACCTTATCGAACAATGAAGCTTGACAACTGTAACATGCATGATGAAAATGAAAAACAAGAAGAAGTTGTACATATCAAATCGATTAGAAATGGATGAAATAAAAGATCCTCACCGAAAGAGATGCATTGATTATACTAAACAACTGGTAGATAGTTAAGAGGGACAATTCAGGCAAACAGAAAGTCAATGATGATAAACCAGAAAACAGAAGAAATACAGAAAGTATAAATCGGAACTAAATTATTAATTTAGAAGAGAAAAAATATTTAAAAATATTTGTGTGGAGAGCAGATGAATTATTTGCGGTGCTCAATCTGAATATTTGGGCAGAAAAAATAAGTTACTAGATATGCGGAAAGGGAACGCCTCTTAATATCACTACAGAAGTGCAGAGCTCAATCTCTGTATCGTATGACGCGTACTTTTTGTACTCTACAAATCTTACATTCTGCCCCAGAGTAAGGGATGTCTCAGCTGTAGACAAGCCCGAGCCATAAAACATCACCCAGCTGGTCAATAAGGCACCAACTAACAAAAATGGCAAGGGCGGGCGTTGACTAGAAGAGGAGGAGTTATAATATTATTTTTACTGATAAAAATGGCTTACCAGACAAGATGGTTACCACAAGACTTTCAAAAACCACATGAAATAAAGAAGCTGATAAGTGTGAGAACTATCATATCATCAACTTCTCATCACATAGATTAAAAATATTAACCAGAATATTACAATTAGAATAAAAAGGAACTGAAAACATGGTTAATGAATTACAGTTTGAGTTTAGAAATGCTTTGGTTAAAAGAGGCAAATCATTTTGATGATAATATCAACTCCATTCAGCCAATCGCAATAGTTTCCTGAACTCACGTTCCCAGTCTTTAGGCCTAATGAACAACTCTTCTGTCGTTAAGCCTTTAATTTACTAGCAGCAATGGAACTTAGCACAATTGAGTTCGTCAGAGATTTGGGGCTACCTTCAATACTAGTTGGCTACTAACCGAGCGCATAAATTAAAGAAATTATAAGTTCTTTTTAATGAAAGGTGGTAAAGAAAAACTATGATTGTATCTAAAAAAAAAAAAAAATATTTTAATTATTTTATATTTAGATATGCGATTTCTGATAAGTCTGATTGTTGGTAATTCAATAAGTAGGGTCTAGTTCTAATAGTTACCGAGGCAAAAGTGAAACGTAATCAAAGATCCATTAGAATTTGCAAAAAGAATTGGCGCAGTAGTGCGTTGGTTACCATGGTGCTATAATATCAGATGAAGGTATAAAAGAAGTGATTGAATGTCTTTCAAGCTTTATCCCTAGTACTATCAAATGTAACACGACACTGGGCAGGGCTCAAAACTACCTCTCCCAAACAATACGCACCGTACGTGACGATTGCAGGTCGGCAGAGGATTTAGCTGTCGGGAGTAAATACTTGTCGTGCTGGGGTGGGAAGTGGAGGACGCTTTGACCGCTAGCGGCCACTCCGAGTGGAACGTGGCGGGGCTTGTAATTGGCGCGCGGGCCTGCGCCTTGTTATCGCCCCCCGGCCGACCGGTGGACCGTGTTGGCTGCATAACGAGACGGGGTCGCAACCACTTAACACACCTCTCACTCTCCGCCATCTAACGTATATGTTAGGCTCAAAGACCGAAAACGCTCATTGAGCGAAAAAACGACCACAACGCGTTCTTGTTTCTTTAAAACTGCCACAACACGTTACTCGATTTATGGCACTTGCAAAAAAACAGCCTGAAAA